>CATIWO010365297.1:0-16072 GCA_949673435.1 Macaranga tanarius | reverse complement strand
AATGATCGGCTTTTGATGCTAAGATCAATTGTTCCTAAGATAAGCAAATGTATTAGGGCAGTGATGGGTGAGATGAGAGCAAAGGGAACTGAGAAAAAAGAAGAAGAGGAGAGAGAATTTTTCTAGGCCCTCATCACCGTTTGAGAGGTGATATAGGTGAGATAGAGAGGTAGGTTAGGAGAGAGACAAGTAATAAATGCTACATTTGACCTAAGTGCTGATATGACATTTAATGTTAAGCTTTTTGTGATGATGTGGCTGACATGTCAGCTCATTCGCCGGAGTAGTCGCCTGAAAATGGTGATTGTGGCAGTCGGCATAAGATTTTCAAAGTATTGTTATTTTGTTGTTACAAAGTGAAGTGTTGTGGCATTCCCGTTATGACTCCAAAATTTGATGGCATTCTGTGCAATTGACCTCAACTTTTATGATAAAAGAAATAAAAAAATTCTCTTTGATCGATTCATCTTCAATTTGCTGCTGTCATAAGAGTTGAGGCAGATGTAAAAGTGGTTGCTGATGCCGTTAATGGCAAAGTGATAGACCTGTCTGAATTTGGGTCTTTGGTTAATGATTGTAGATTGCTGCTTTCTACTAGTAGCAACTTCTCTATTTCGTTTGTGAATCGACAAGCTAATGCTGTTGCTCATGGCTTAGCTAGAGTAGCGCGTTCTTATGCTAGTCCCACTGTTTGGTTTTCTCCTCCCGAGTTTGTGCGATGAGCCATTGTAACTGATGTTGTTGGTTAATGCATTTCGTCTTCTCTCAAAAAAAAAAAATCCATTAAATTAAATAAACATTACAATAGGATTTTCACATTAGAGGCCCATAGACAAACTTAATACATAAGAGAAATCCTTTCCCGTTGTTTCCAAACTTTGAGAGGGAAAAAACCTTAATGGTATAAAAAGTACAGAACTTCAAGCACATAAGCTAACCTGTAGTGGCTACTTCAACATGGAGAAACATTCATTCTCAGGTGTGTTTGTGCTTTTCTTTCTATGAACTAACCATAACTGTTGAGTACATATAATGAGTGACCAACCCACAGCAAAAAAATTCCTATCACCAAATACCGACATTGGATTTTACATTCCATCGCTAATGATGGCAGCTGAATCAAAATAGCAGTAAATCCTAGACAATGACGCTTTTCATTAACAAACAAACTCCTAATCCAGACCAACAAAATTGCAGTACTTTTGTAACACCGAGACTAGGTGAGCACAGTTCGGTTCGGTTTAAATAATGCAATTCTTCGGAATTGCTCTATATTATCGGAAATTTAAAAATCAAGGCTACAAAATTGCTTCAAATTTTTAGTTCGGGACAGTTTGGAGTTTAAAAATTTCGGTTCAATTTGGTTCGAAGATCGGTTTTTCTCCGAATTAAAAAATTCGGTTCAATTCGGTTTAGGTATCGGATTTTCTCCGAAATTAAAAAAAATAAAGATATAATTCAAATCAAATTATTAAACTACGAACCATTTCATAATTTTATTATAAAATTAAATAATTTTCAATAGTTTTATTTATTATTATTTTTTTACTATAAAAAATTTATTAACATATATACAACACACTCTAATATACCATACAATTATTAAATATTTTTATGAAAACATTTCTATAAATAATATATATCATAGAATAATAATAACAAGCCCATAACTATTAAAAAGTATATTACATTAGAATTTTATTATTGAAGATAAATTGAAAATTTTCAACATAAATTATATTATAATATTTTGAAATGCTATTTATTTATTAAATATTTATTTTATTGTGATTTAAAATAATTTAATTAATGATTAATTTTTTTTATTTCAAATAATAAAATTGATATTTATTATTTTAGATTAAATGTTAAATTAGTAGGTTTAATATTAATAAAATGAATATAAAAATTGCAACTATATATATTAAATTATTAGTTTTCGTTTCAGTTTTTTGGTTCGGTACAATTCGGAGCGGTTCGGGATGGATATCGGTTCAGAGAATTCAAAATCTCCGGACCCGTCACAATAAATTTTTTTGGGACAGTTTGGTTCAGAGAAAGTCAAACGGTCAACGGAGATTTTCGGTTCTGAAAATTTTCAATTCGATTTTTCGGAAAAATTCAAATTTCCCGAGACCCGTGCTCAGCCCTAACCGAGACTGCACAAAAACCATATAAACACAAAAAAAAAAAAAATCAAATATAGACATGAATCTATCACCTATATGAATAGATCTATATAATTGGCAATAAATAAATAAAAGGCAAAATGGAGAGGAGTGTTGGCTCGTTCCAGACCAACTTCCCCTAAAACTAAAACTGTAAAAACCAGAGGAAGTTTAGTGTTCACATAGAGTAAAATTTCAGTCAATGATGAATATTTTTCTCTTGCCTCTATTATAATATATACTTTGATTCAAGTTAATCAGTGTTTTCCACGTTTCAAAATTTTTTTTTAAAGGAAGAAAAATAATATATCTCTCATAATTATCACAAAATCCTATATTTGTTAATTTTCAATTAAAAAAAAAACTATTCGCCACATAATATTTTCCTGAACCGAATATTCCGAAGTCCGGATGCACCTTTCCATTATGGTCAGGACTCAGGACAACTTCACATTTCCTTGAGAACCCGAAAGCTCAAAAGCTGCATTGACACCAACCAATCAGATATTTTTGTTCCTCTTTAAAAATAAAACCCCGATAATTCCAACTTATCCAAACAGATTTTCTCTTCACACCATCTAAAATTTTATCGCCACTCAACGCTCTCGCATCGCATTTGGCCCGCCAGAAAATGGCATTCTCTGCTTCATCGTTTCTCTAATCCAATCTTAATAAATCCGCACAGCTCTCTATTTTTTTCCGATGGCACTCCTCATCCATTCGCCGGAGATCTCTGCGGTGAAATTTCTGTTCAATCCCAATTTTAACACCAAAGTTATCACGAGCCTTGCGGTGTTGAGAAATGATGAGAGGGTTGGGTGTAGGGTTAGAGCTAGAGCACGGGTTGATGTTAAAAGCTGCGAGGTTAGGGTTTCAGAGTTTAACCAAAACGAGATGTTGTACGTTCAATTCTCTGCTCCGGTGAAGCAAGAAACGAAGCAGAGTAAAGAAGAAGAGGAGGAAAAACAAAATTATTATGTTAATATGGGATATGCGATTAGGACTGTGAGAGAGGAGTTTCCTGCTCTGTTTTACAGGGAGCCCAGTTTTGAAATATACAGGTTTGAATTTGTTTACCTTTTGGGGGGTTTTATTTGCATTTTACGTGTTTGTTTAGCTGCTGAGAAATTGTTACATGATCTTCCTGCTTTGGACACAGTGTATTAAATTCGAATATGATTAACAAGCAAAAGTTGAACGCTGATCATGCCATTTGATTTATTATCCTCAATTTTTCTCTTATGGAAGCAAGTAGGCTTTGTTAGCTTTTTTTTTTTTTTGGGAACTAACTTATTTTGGGTCTCGTTGAACTATAAATGCAAATTGAGCTGGCTGCCAAAGGCTTGCAAAAAAAAGTCTGTCATTACCTTTGTTGGATTCACCATGTTATATAGGATATTCTTTATGTGTTGATGCGACTAGTTTTGACTGTCGACTTAGGCTGACATTAGGAACCATGTCCTTTGAGTTCATCATGCGTATTTTAGTTGAGCTACAAGCAGCTACTTTTCAGGTTTAGCATTATTCTAGCAAATAATTGGAGCTGTAGAACTTTTGGTGGGAATTTGTTTGGGTATAACAATTTCTCTATCATGTAGAAATGTTCGCGCACTTTTGCAAATATAATGGTTTGTTAATATGTCGAGAGATCTATCACTCCTCCCTAAAACTGGCATGCAATTGACTCGCTTAACATGCATGTTCATATGTTGTGTCATATAAATGAAATATCTGGTTTCTATCAAACAACATGCTTAACAATAATGCCAGTCAAGTTATACAGATGTTTTGGATAAATGAATTATATGTTTGATTTCTTTGCATTTTGTAGGGATGACATTGTGTTTAAAGATCCTCTCAATACTTTCGTTGGAATTGAGAACTATAAATCAGTTTTCTGGGCACTGCGGTTCCATGGAAGGATATTTTTCAGGGCGTTGTGGATTGAGATCATCAGCGTATGGCAACCTGTGGAGAATGTCATAATGGTTCGATGGACTGTGCATGGCATCCCTCGAGTCCCATGGGAGAGTCATGGCCGATTTGATGGCACATCCGAGTACAAACTTGATAGCCATGGAAAGATCTTTCAGCATCGGGTTGACAATGTTGCTCTCAATTCACCTCCGAAGTTTCGAGTGTTGGCTGTGGAGGAATTAATCCAATCTATCGGTTGCCCCTCAACCCCGAAGCCAACATGTTTTGAAGTTTCATCCCAATCTTCAAAGAGGAAATAGAGTTGGTGATTTTTGAAATTTTGGTATGAGATGGAGTAAGTTTGAAGCTTAAGCTGAAGCATGTTTATCATCTTCACATCTTGATAACTCTGCTTTTATATTGAAGTTGCCTAATGGGCTAGTCCTTGATTAGGGGATAGTTTTTAGCCGTAGCATATATGGACGTGCATGTGACTTTCACCCTGGTTTACAGGGATTAGTATTGCTGCATTGTATAATATATGTATAAATTTTGTACATATGAGTTAAATTTAAATTAATAATCTGTTGATGCACAGTTGGATGGACATATGATTCCATTTTCTTTTGAATTTCATTGGGATATAAGAGCTACAAAGAACCTCAAGTTATTAGCTGTTTCCTCTTTCTGGACGATGCTTAGGTGAAAGTATGCTGAATCTAACAAGAAACCAATAACAGTAACTACTGTGGTTGTTTTAGAGAATTGCAAGAGGTTTTGTTTGTGTTTTGGCTGTAGATGGTGTGTAAACTTTTACCAAATAACTTGTTCGTTTAGTTTCAAAATTGTGAGAACAGTCTCTTGTTTGGTTTTCTTGCCATGGCTGGCTGAAACTCTCCTCTTAAAGTCTTACGTACAGCATTCATATAATTCAACTTTTTGACGGGGCCACTTTAAATGAATGTGTCTCCAGTCCCCCCCTTTTGGGTTTTTCGGTGCCTCTCCCTTCCAATGAGCATTTCATTATGAGAGAGAGATGGACAGTATCAAAATGTACCATTTTCATGTTGTTGTTGTTGATCAGATCACAGCAATTGATGACATTATAAGGACTAAGAAAAGTATCAAGCAATTATAATTACAGATTTACCCGCTCAACCAATTGATACCATAGCCAAATAAGATGGGAACCGACCGAGACAATCAAGGATGATTATTATGAGTAATAATTGGACATGATTTCGTTCATTTTATTGTAGATTGCATCATTGTTAAGCGACACTTAACCTATCTATCATTTGCTACATGATCAATATACTCTTTACACACATTTACATCTTTTCATGCGGTGTTTTTGAACAGAAACAGAGAGCAAGAATTTTGCTGTTTGTCCTCCTAAAACGAGAAAACAAACAAAGGGAGAATATCTGAATGGTACAAAATACAACATATGAGTTAAAGTTTTTTTGTTTGCTTGTTTTGGTTAAATTAAATCAGCATTCCATCTCGTCTCTTCCAACTTAAAGAGTAACTAACCCAGTGCTGACGTGGATAATGCGAAACCAAAAATTGACCATCCATCTTGAATTTCAGTTGAGATGATTATTATTAGTATTATTCTGCCACCCTCGACGAGAAAATCGGTGCCTTAACCCAGGGCAACCTCGTCATTTTTCAGACCTATATATCTATGTATCCTCCAGACAGTGACAAGTGACAACAGCCGTTGATTTTTATTTTTCTTTTTCTTTTTTTTAAAAAATGATTCATTTATTTTTTCCAAACCATTCGTCTGTCAACTACCGCACCCAACATTAAACACTCCCAAAATAAATAAATGCCTTCCCTCAAAAAAAAAAAAAAAAAAAAAAAAAAGGTCGTTTTAACTTGGTTTTAACTCCAAATTACCAAAATTCCTACCGCTCTTCTTTATTGAATCGCTTCTACTTCACTCTCACTCTCTTAGCTCTCTCGGCCTTTTCACTTTCTCCATCTCTCCCACCATAACCTAACCCCAAATCTAACCATTTTATAATAATAATAATAATAATAATAATAACAACTACTTTAATAATAATAATAACAACAATAATAGTAATAATAGTTTTTTGCATTCAAAATCATCAGTTTATTTAATTCTGATTCCTTTCCTCCAGAGCGGGTCTTATTGTATAAAAAGTTAATTCATTATTACCAGAAATTGTTAAAAAAATAATCAAGTCTTGAGATTATGGAAATGGAACAAAATAGGCTGGAGAATCCGGCCATGACCTTTGACGAGGTATCCATGGAGCGCAGCAAAAGCTTCGTCAAAGCCTTGCAGGTGTGTACCATTTCTATGCAGTTAGCCACCGCCAGATCTGCTTTACATCGCTTTTGATTGTGGTCATAGCTTCACTTCAAATTTTTAGATTCCTTTGTGGTCGGTCAATGGAAGAATGAGGATTTCAGCTTCGTTAAGATATTATGTCTTTTGAATTTGCATCATTTATGACTGACTATTGAGCATCAGTGATTGATGCTTTGGGAGAGTGAAAATGAATGCTGCCTGCCTGTTTGTCTGTTAATGAATTAATGTTATTTTGTTTTAATTTCAGGAGCTTAAAAATTTGAGGCCTCAACTCTACTCAGCTGCAGAATATTGTGAGAAGTCTTATCTTCATAGTGAGCAGAAACAGATGTAATCTCCTCTTCTTCTTAGCTAAATACTTAAAAAGCTCTTTTTGCATGATTTAGATAGATTTGTGTTTTGTAACAGAGTCCCTTGGTAACACTGTTTCTGTTGGATTTTAATGAATAGATTTTGTTGCTTCACAACCACTAATGGTACCTTCATATGGTATGAGCAGTAAGCTAGGATATATATGGTTACAACGAATTACTCCATCTACTCTTCTTAATGCTTCAAGTATAGGTGTTTAGTTAATGTTACTGAGCTGATATAAACTGATATGGATTCCATGCGTCTCTTCTGAGCTCATGCTCAAAACTTTTTTTCTTATTGTGGAATAGGGTGCTGGACAACCTCAAAGATTATGCTGTACGAGCCCTTGTTAATGCTGTTGATCATCTTGGTACGGTGGCTTACAAGTTAACTGACCTTATCGAGCAACAAACATTCGATGTCTCAACTACGGAGCTAAAGGTTTCTTGTATAAATCAGGTAATTTCTCCTAATGTGTGCCTGAATAGTTTTATAGAGGAAAACTATATGGAATGTATGGATATCAGCTTATTTCTTTTGTTAATATCAGCAACTTCTTACCTGCCAAACATATACGCATAAGGAAGGTCTTAGGCAGCAGCAGTTGTTGGCTTTCATCCCAAGACATCACAAACATTATATTTTACCCAGTAAGACTTGTTACCTTTAGCTTCTTCAAGAGTAAGTAATTGATCTGGGAGACATTCTGTCATCTCATTCATTATTTCCTTTTTGCCCTATTTGTCCCAGATTCTGTCAATAAGAAGGTACATTTTAGCCCACAATTTCAGACAGATGTAAGGCAAAATCCATTTCAAGCTAGGTCTCGCCTCCAGCCTTCAGGTATAGGGTTTTTTCACAGGGAACTTACAGTACTTGCTGGTTTTTATATTTCCTTTTTACATTTGTTGATGAGGGTGTATCAGATTACTGATAAATTTGCATTTCTGTTATTAGGTTCCCCAGCATCAAAAACTCTTTCTTGGCACTTAGCCTCTGAGACGAAGTCTACACTGAAAGGGAGTTCACATGCCTTGATAAGGTTGGTCTATCAAAACTGTTGACTATTATGGTTTTCTGATATGTGAAAAAATATTGACATATCCTTATCGAGCAGTGCTGAAGATGCAAAAAATTCTGGAAAATCTTCTGTGGTTTTTCATCTTTTGGGTATGTATAGATCGACAGTGCTTTGTAACTGTTTTTTTTCAGCCCATATGTGGAATATGCTGGGTGTTAGAAATAGTAACATTTTTTTTCATTGGATCCTTGTGCTAGCAGATAAAGAAGAAAGTACACGGACAAAATCATCAGGTGCTCCTACTCAGCTATCAAGTGGAGGTCCTGCACCAGGCATAGTCATGCAAACATTTGGTGTCACACGCAGGGTAATGTCAAAATCAGCAAGAACACAAACTTGCCCAACATTCTTCTAAGTACATTTGATGATTAAAAAAAAGGAATAAAATATAATGCGTAAAACTAAATCATCATTTTATTTTTTCATTGGTTGTTTTTTTGGGTGAATTTTTTTTTATATGTTTTTCTTTATTTTCTGTAACTCATTTGGGTGAGCTTTTTTTTTTTCTTTTCTCTGAAGTATCATGTTTCATTTCATTTATTACATTATACCTCTTATGAAATCATGTTAATAGGCCAATGCCTCATGAACAAATGATCAGCTGTCAAGTGTGTTTAATTGTTTTCACTTTTTTTTTTCTTTCTTTTTCCCCTATGTCTTTGTGTGGGCATAATGCTTTGATTCTAAGCGGTGTATGAGTTCCAGCTATGGGAAGCCTTCACCTCAAGTATAGGCATAATAGCCAAATGATGGGAGTTGCTAGCAAAAACAATATTGTGCTGCATAATGGAAGCTCTAGGTGCTCAAACTGCTTCAATTGGAAATCACAGGGAGCTGTTCCATTCTTTTGATAATTCTACAAAAGATCTCCAAATTTTAAGCGATCTGGATAAAGCATACTTACTGTCAGTCTTTGTCCTGGCTCTAGCATTGTCCTTTTTGTATGTAAGAATAGTTCAGAGGCCATATTCTGCTCTGGGTGGGTTATGTAATAGATTAGTTTGTGTACATACTTCTTAGTTCTTACTGCTAATCTGGAAATAGTGCTAAGTTTCATGTGCCTTTAATAGGTAGATTTTTTTTTTTCAAATTTTAATGTGAATTAAGAAACAGCTGCCTTAAGTTGAATTGGTGTGTACTGTAACAACAATATATGTTTGGACTAAGAATTGTTAAGATCTGCAGTCTCCATAATCTAGATATCCTGGTTAGCACTGTGTACTTTGAGCAGAGATGTGTCTTGGGTCACTTGTATATTTTCCTGGTAGAGTATGACCGTCTGATATTTGTTAACTTTGTGGAGTGTGGAGATTTTATACCCCTCAAGGACGTGAGAACATGAAACACTACAAACTGATGGAGTTTGGTTGACAAATTAACGGTCCTTGGGAACTTGGAGTCCTTTTGATTGAAATATGGAAACCATTTAGATGCTAGATCAGGCTGTTTCAAGCTTCCTCAACTTATTCTTAGATACATTTGTACATGGCTATATGATATATTTCTAGCATAATTGTGGAACATAGATTTTGTAATTAGCCAATTGGCATTTGTTTCATTTAATAGACAAAAGAAGAAACAAGTACCCGAGGACCAAATGTTGGCTTATGGGTATATACATGCTATAACATTTCTATTGGTAACTCAACTATATTCAAGAATTGTTTGAATGAATTTATGATTGAAATAGGTTATGCTTGAAATATATGGAGTTTTCCTTATCTAATTAGTGGTTGCTTATTTCCTCTGACGAATTGTGGTATTTCAAATATATGCCAGTGAATTCATTGATTGAGAAAGGGCTTATTCAATTGTCTTATTTGATAGAAGAATTTCTTGGGATTTTTTTCCTGTGTATTTTTGGAACAAATTTATTTTGAACCTTGCACTTGATTCACATGACCGTATGTTAGTCATACATGAGCATCTGTATCCTTGCTTCTCTTACGTCCTTGCATAACTCTCTAAACTAGTCTTATTACAGACAAGAGCTCATGGAACTGTTTTCTTTTTGTAGGAACCATTGCAAGGTTCTAAGCCTTTTATGGCATTCAGATCATTTGACAACCCAAGGCACGAGACAGTGCGTGCTCCTGTGCGCAGTAAAAGCATGCTATCAGCCTTCTTTGTTAAGCAGAAAACGCCAAAGCTGAAGGCTGGTCCCATCTCATGAATTCTCAAGTCCTGAAACAGCAAGCTGTTTATGTGGCCCTGGAGACCTCCCTTGATGCATCCATTCAGCTGGCAGTAAATGTCTCATAGCTTGTCGATAATGGCCTTTTTTTTTTCATCACTAATTTTCCAATGCTGAAAATATATTTCATTCCTCTCTAATCCTTACACTTCTGTCTAATAATGAGCATGTTGTTCATAAGAAATAATCATGATTTTCTTTGCCCTTGGGTTGTGATGATAATGCTGATGACGGTGGGCTGTTGTTGATAGTGTTGAATAACGATCATATTGATAGTTCATGGTACGTTAATTCAGTTAGTTGAGATCCAATAGCACAATATTTATCGTTATTCATGCGATTAGATTTCAATGTGAATTATGATATGTTTCATTAGAAGCTTATTATCATGGCTTTCTGAAACCATTTTAGTCAAGTAGCAATTTTATCAAAGCCTTTTTGTCCGTAAGACAATGTTATCAACAGGTTTGATTATCTTTTTCATCACTGGAGCAAGTGATGCGGATTTGTATTTTACATTGTTGATTGTAAAGCTGTTGATTCATCATTTTTACTGGGTGGTTTCAAATTTCTGACAATTGTAATGAAAGTATTGCTTTGTTTGTAACCAAGAGTTTATCAATTTTTGATAGAGTGAAGCAAAGCATAATGCTGACAAGGATGTGCCATATCGTGACTTTGCAATATGTGTGTGAGACCAAAATTTATTGCAGATCTCAGACTGTAAAAATGAATGGAGCAGTTAGCATATCTTTCTTCATCTGGAACTGGAACTTTCTCTGCAGAACTGGGTCGGGGTTTGTTATATACTTACGTTACATTCATATGGTTCAAAAACTGAAAAGCATTAAAAAAAAATCAGGAGGACTAGTCCAATTGATAAGAAAATGACGCCCGCTCTGTTAATATTTTTTTAATCAATGAAATTTTGATCTTTCTAAAAAAATCTAGAAATTTAACAGTATTAAACAACTTATAAATGTAAATTTAAACCTTAATTTTATGTTTTCTAACGAATATTCTCGATGTGTATGCTCATTGGAACTCAGAATAAACTTAAAAAAAAAAAAAAAAAAGATAAATACACATATAGTGTCTAAACTTTTTCGCTTTTTCTATTTTGGTGTTTGAATAATTTTTTTTTTCAATTAGGTGTCTGAATCTGCTAAAATTTTATAAAAATTGTGTATTTAGCAGGTTTTACAGGTTAAAATGGTTATATGTTCTATTTTAAGCAGTAAAATGACTTAACTGCCCATATTTTATATTAAACTTTATTTTCTTTTTTATTCTAATATTTTTTTAAAAAAATTATCAGAAATAAAAAAATATTTTTTTATTTATCAAACTAAAATAGAAAAATTAAATTTATTTTTTATTTTTAGTTTACAAATTATAGTGACTGAATTTAGTTTTTTCTACATGATTTTAGTCAAATTAAATTTTTATTCACTAAAAAATTATTTTATTTTTTATTTTTAATTATAATAAATAAAATTTTATTTATTTTTTATTTTAGTTAAATTGTATTTTCTTTTCACTCTTTCAAATTTAATATTTTTATTAATATCATTTGGGATAAGTATTACAATTTTATTTTTTATTTTGTTTTATTTTATTTTAATAATATTCAGTATATTTTTTCAAATTTAATACATATGAGTGACAAAAATTAAATTGAAAAAAATAAGAAATTGAAATCTAATACAAAAGAAGGCATTTAAGAAAAAATATACTGAATATTAGATTATAGTGGATAAATCGCAATAAATTGACCTAAATGCCCTTTTTTATATCAGATTTGAATTTCTTATTTTTTCAATTAATTTTTTTTTTACTTATATATATTAAATTTGAAAAAAATATACTGAATATTATTAAAATAAAGTAAAATAAAAAATTGAAATATTATAGAAAAATAAAATAAAAAATAAATACTAAATTTGAAAGAGTGAAAAGAAAAGTACAATTTAACTGAAATAAAATATAAATAAAATTTTATTTATTATAATTAAAAATAAAAAAATAATTTTTTAGTGAGTAAAAATTTAAATTGACTATAAAATCATGAATAAAAAAATTAAATTTAACCATAATGTGCATGCTCATTGGACTTCTGACTAAACTTGAAAAAAAAAAAAGTTGCAGCTCCATAGCATAATGTGGACAGAACACGTGCGGAGAGCGTGCGAGAACTTATCTTCGGGGCCGGATCTAACCGGCAACAAACCGGAGCCTCGTTCAACTGAAAACAGCAGATACACAGCTAAAGCCTAAAGGGTAAAGACTCGAAAATTCATCCTCCTCTTCTATTACTATTACTGGCTTTACCTTGAGCATTGGAACCTATTTCCAAGAAATCACAGATCAGATCTGAACCCATACTCTTCTGCACATGAAAACATTGTTGTCCTTCTCGATCAAAAGCATCAATTCTACTTCAAAAACAATCATTTTTTGTTGCCGCTGAATAGATAGGTAGTGCTAAACAATGACATCAGTTTTACACCAAAGACCTCTCCACAGTTCACTATCAGATCCTTACCCATTATCCCCTCGCACTTCTTCTAATTCCCAACTACAAATTCCAATCTTTAGCCGCACTGGCCTCATAGTTTTATTCGCTCTTTTGATAGTTCTCGGTGTATTCATGCCGTGGTCGGAGTTGCCTCACGGAATTTTCTCTGTTACTGAACGATCTTCTGTTACTAAATGGCGTCAGTACACATTGCCCCAAGCTGCGTCTTTTTTGGCCGAGAATGGGACTGTAATTGTTTGTGCGGTTAGCTATCCTTATTTGCCGTTTCTTAATAATTGGTTAATTAGTCTTGCAAGACAAAAACACCAAGATAAGGTGCTTGTTATTGCTGAAGATTATGCCACGCTTTATAAAGTTAATGAGAGGTGGCCTGGTCATGCTGTGCTTGTTCCTCCTGCTCCTGATTCTCAAACTGCCCATAAGTTTGGTTCTCAGGTATTATTATTTCTTTTTTTAATTACTAGTTTTCATTTATTTTTTTGATTTTGAACTGCAAGTTTCGAGCTTTAAACCGTTCATACGTAGCATTTATGAGTTCTTTTTGTTTATCTTATCACTTACTAGTTTTTGTCAATTATTGCTTGTCGATTTATTATTGGTGTGAAATGAAATCTTGCAAAATCATCTCACTTCTGACATCCTTTCAGAATTCCTTGTTTATCTATGTTGAAAGAATTGAATTCTGGCATTTATAACTTTTCCAAACAAGAGAATTATTAAATATGATTCGGTTAATTTGCATTCTAAGACTTTCTAAACACTCAGATTCTGAAACAATCTTGGTTGGGTTCCTTGCATAGGGATTCTTCAATTTCACGTCAAGAAGACCACGCCATCTGCTGCATCTTTTGGAGCTTGGGTATAATGTTATGTACAATGATGTTGATATGGTTTGGTTAGGAGATCCCTTCACCTATTTGGAGGGAAAGCATGATGTGTACTTCACTGATGACATGGCTGCTGTAAGTGTTCTCGTACTTCTTCTAGTTTTGATGCATCTGCTTGTGAAGTTCCCTACTATTGATGACTAAAACAATAACGATCAACTTGTGTTCTGGTTGCAATTTAAATGTTTGAAATTCACATATTCATTTTCAGTAAATTTGCATACCAATTAAAATCTGTGTGATGTGCGGCTACCTTTTTTTTAGCCCAAGCTCCAAGTTCAGGGGTACTTACATTGGTTGAAAGTTGCATTTTGAAATTACTGTAATTCTCCCCCTGGTGAGTGGAGTTCTGCCTTGTACTCAGCTTCTGTCTAGCTTCTTAGATCCTCTCCATACATTTTTTTTTCTGTGATATGGCTTGTTGGTAATTGGTATTGGAATAGACTATGTTTACATTATTACCTTTTGGTCAAGGACGGTGCTGCATTGCATTGTTGTTGAAGCACAAATTAACACCAATTTTGATGATATGGGTTCCAGTCATGTCCTTTTCAGTGTCACATCAACCTTCTTTAAATTGTTGCTGTTGATCAAATTGATGAGCACTGAGGGTTTCCTAGATTATGCATGCTTGCTTGTACATAGTACATTATGCAGTCTTGGACATAAGATTTGCATTGCCTCTATTCTTTGGATTTCCAGGTGAAGCCTCTAGATCACTCCCATGAATTGCCACCTCCAGGGAAAAAGGGGCGCACTTATATTTGCAGCTGCATGATTTTCCTGCGCCCTACTGATGGAGCAAAACTAGTTATGAAGAAGTGGATTGAGGAACTTCAAGCTCAGCCGTGGTCTAAAGCAAAGAAAGCAAATGATCAGCCTGCTTTTAACTGGGCATTGAACAAAACTGCTGGACAGGTTTGTTCTGTTTGCCATCTCACTGTTGTCTCTTTCACTTTACTAGGTACTGCAATGCTTGGTTTTGGTGTTTTCCAAATTCATTCTCATTCTAACTAAAATATTTCAAAGGCTTAGTAGCTTTAGGATGTTGCTCTAGTAGAATACCTGGATTGAGGCAGGAGTCTTAGACTCTTAGCTCAATTTGATACGAGGAGAATAAATAGATAATTGTGTCTTCTCCTGAGTCTTGTATGGTTACGGGATTATGTGCAGGTGGACCTGTATCTGCTGCCACAGGCAGCATTCCCAACAGGAGGATTATACTTCAAGAACCAGACATGGGTGCAGGAAACTAAGGGAAAACATGTTATTATTCACAACAACTACATCACTGGTTTTGAGAAGAAGATAAAGCGGTTCCGCGATTTTGGCCTTTGGTTGGTGGATGATCATGCTCAAGAGTCCCCACTTGGCATATTGAGATGAAAACCTCACAATCTATTTTTTGAGGGCCATTCTTGTTTTCTTCTCTAGAGAAACCCAAGTTGCATATTTGGCTATTTTCCTCCCATCAGCTGACAGTCACAGGATCATGCTGAAGAATACAGTGTTAGAAGCTGAGGGTGCTCTTTTCTTTATTTTTTTTTTCTTCAAGGCGGGGTTAATTGAGCATTTAGAAGCTAATGATGCTCATTTCTTGAGTTCCTGTATTTTTTATTTTCATTTAAGCTGGGCATTTGTTTTTCTAGGTACATGTTCATGGCAATATAGATCAACAGAAGGCTATAAAAAGCTAGGTTTCATATTCTTTTCCTGGTCAATGGAACTCATTACATGAGGGAAATGCAGAAGCATCCTGTTTATCTTGTTGAAATGATGTAGACTGTTCTTCCTGTTTCTACAAAATGGTGCTTCCCTCACTAATTCAAGATTTTGAACCATTTGCATGGGAAGTAGTTGCTTAAAAATTGGTAAAAAACTAAAAATGCAGCTTGCTTGACTAAATCAAGCATTTCTTCTGAACTCCAGTGCATAAGTTTAATTATATTGTGAAATAAAATTATATAATTATATAACTCCATAAAAGAAAAAAAGTTTAATTATATTGTGAAATTTGTCAAATTCTACCAAGCCAGTGGTTGGATGCAGAGTTCATGCTCTGATTTAGTGGTCAACTATAATTTTCTAACATATGTAGTCCAAGTGATCTCATTCTAGGAGCCATATATGCACTGATAATAATATTATATCATGTTGATAACAACATATAAACTAAAAACAAAGGCATTGTCAATGCAGTTTAACCATTCAAATGCTTCATTCTTATTAATAAAAGAATCAGGACATAATCTAGTGAAACTCCCAGTAAAAAAAAAAAAAAAAATCCACCATGTGTATAAAAGTTAATATCAGATTCAGATAGCTTCCAAGACTCTTGATCAGTAATTACAGCCATAATTAGGATTTTTTTTTACAATTTATCTGCTGAAAATGGAAATGCAGATGCAGAGGATGGACTAGGGGTGTAACCGAGTCAAGCCGACTCGCGAGCTACTCGGGATCGACTCGAAAAAAACTCGAAATTGACTCGATAATAATCGAGTCGAGCTCGAGCTCGAGCTACTCGAGTAGGTTGTCGAGTCGAGCTCGAGCTCCTTAATGTTTGACTCGATAGGCTCGCG
>CATIWO010365284.1:0-10901 GCA_949673435.1 Macaranga tanarius | reverse complement strand
AGATGTAGACCAGTCCTCTACAAAATCAAAGGTCATTTAGATTTAATAAATAATGGATATGAATTTTTCCTTTTCAGAGATCAAAGCACCACTTGCTGTGTTGGGAGCTGAAATTGACCATATCTCTCCCCCTGCACTCCTCAAACAGTTCGAAGAGGTTCTAACCACAAGGCCTGAGGTAACAAATCTCTTGACTTCATAAATCTTGTCTCTCTACTAGTGCTTTTCACTATAGACAACAATTTTAATCCAATCTGAAAATTGTCATTTAAATTGCAAATGCTAGATTTTGTAATCTATTTGCTAGAATGTTCTTTCTTGATACTTGAATTAATAAAATATGCATGGATTTAATAATTTTCTGCAGATTCCTGGCTATGTCACCAAGATAAAAATCAAAAAATTTCAAAATAATTTCCAACTGACCCCTACGAACACTAGCTAATAAAACTAAAAATTATCACCAGCCCACAGGATGTACCTGAATATATAGCACTAGCGGAGCAGTTATTGCTCAAAGATGCAGTAGCAGCAGAAGAAGACTCATCCATTACTTTAATAAACGGCGAGGAAGTTCTCAGCCTGAAATTACCGGCAATTACCGGCATTAGAATAATTGCCGACGGGGAATTTCAAGAACCCTAGCTGCTTTTTGGACGACGATAAGCGCAGTCGTCCAGAAAGATGGCCAGAAGAAGAAATCAAAGACGGTTTAGCTCCTCGGATCAGTTTCCTTTTTTCATTTTATTTAACCTTGGTTAAGTTCTTAATGCATGGTATGTCTAGGTGGCAATGGGGCCCACAATACCATAGTGAGTTGGAGCTTAGTTGGCTGCCATGTCAGCGCCCTCAAATTTAATTTTGACTAGAATCACCTTTTGGCTATAATTGCAACTAATTTATGAAATTAGGCTAGATATGCCAAAATTTAAAAAGTGAGCGAAAATTGCACCAACTCGCAAAGGTTTGGATTTTTTAGACCAATTGGCCTTTTAGAAATATATGGATGAAAGTGTTTTTCAGGCTAAATCATAGGGACTTGTTTATAATTTATCCAAATTTTATTTTATTTTTGAAGACGGCCACTCTCTTCTTTAAAACCAGCTTAACCCTAGCACTGCAACTGAAGTGTAGTAGCAGCTTGGACTTGGCGGCTGCTGCACCTTAAAACAAGCAAAGGTAATCTCTAGTTTCTCCATTTCTTTATCTTTTGTGCCTGCATCATTCAATTATGCTCAGTCATACTAACCATTATTTTTTTATGGGTCCATTTCCAGGTTCATCTTTGATGTGAGGACTCAAAAACCACACAGAAAAGTTTAAACCTTTTTGTAATCTGTAAATGGGAATTTCATCATTACATTGTATTCAGTCACTTGGGTTTTGTTCAAAAAACCGTGTTTTTCTTCATACTGGTGATTACAATGTCAAGAAAGCAAACACCTTTCCTTTAATTTTTGCTTCTGCGAAGAAATCTTATAAAGATTTGTCTCTGCAATCCAAGGTAACTTGAAATTAACACACTCTTTTGTTTTATAAATCTTTAGCTTGATCTGGGTATCTCAAAATATTGTCAAAGATTATTTCTTTTTTCAGTTTAATCATTAACGTTGTGATATTTATGTAGTTGTAGTTTGTACCAGACATTAGTCAGATGCCTACTGTGTATCATACTTGTAGTAGGGATTGTTACATGTCTGGAAAATTAAAGAAAAGAGAAGGGAATGTGATAGGATGGGTTTCCATCTGTCTATTTACAATCTCTTTTGAGGTGTTCATCGTTGCCCAATAATATATATGTTCTGTTATTATTCGAGCTACATCTGAACTCTACATATATGTGTTTTTATTATATGTTCAAAATCTGGTTCTACATTTGCCACAATTCTTGAAATGTGAGTTTTTTTTTTTAAATTGAATGTCTTTGATTCCATGGTCCGGTTCTGTCCACCAGGCATAGTCAGATGTCTACCTTTGTCTATTGTGGTAGGGATTGTTACATGTCTGGAAAATCATAGAGAGGGATGGAAATATGACAGATTGGTTTACAATCTGTCTATTAACCATCTCTTGGAGGTGTTCATCGTTGCCCAATAATATGCATTTAATTATTATTTGAGCTACATCTGGACTCCACATTTTACCTTATGTTGAGGCTAAATATTAATATTATTTTTTCCTTCCTCTGGTTTTAGTGAAGGGCCAAGACTGTATTCTGTGTCACTTCACTTGTATATCTTGCTTTCCAATTATTATGGAAAGAGAAGGCTTGTTGTTCATTTAACATTTAAATTCATTGTAGCTCTGCTTATAATGTTTTGGTTTTGTAGTTTACATTGCTTATGAATGTGTCGGATAGCAAACCATCTTCTTGTTTTCTCTTGTTACTATGTTGTCTACAAATATAGCTTTTATAAACAATACAATTATTGCCCTCACATCAGTTTAATATGCAATGGACAAACAACATGCTTTTGCATTTCTTTATATCCTTGTATTTTCTTCTGGTTTGAAGTTTGATATCCCTGTACTTATAAGCAGGAATAGTGTATCTAACTGTCTAATTATAGGTTGAAACATTGTTGGACAGTGTAAAATGGGATGAGAAAGGTTTGGCAGTGGCTATAGCTCAAAATATTGACACAGGAGCCATATTAATGCAAGGCTTCGTAAACAGGGATGCACTAGCCACAACCATTTCCTCCCGAAAGGCAACATTTTACAGTCGGTCGCGTTCATCTTTGTGGACAAAGGGAGAGACTTCCAAGAATTTCATCAACATTCATGACATCTTCATTGATTGTGATCGTGACTCTGTATGTTCTTATCAACCTGTTTTTGTCTTGAAGTATTCTGTCATTCTGCTTTAAATTTATTTAATGAGCTCTTCTTCAGATAATTTACCTAGGGAAGCCTGATGGACCTACCTGCCATACAGGATCAGAAACCTGCTATTATACATCAGTTGATGACTTTTTAGAAGAAAAACAGGTCTGCAATTCTTATTTCTCCTTAAATGATTATAATAATTTAATTGAGTAATGATGTCGATGTAGAGATTTGAACAAATTTGATTATCCTTTCCAGGATGAGGGAGATAGGTTGGCATTGACAACTTTGTATTCATTAGAGTCTACAATTTCTCAGCGTAAAGCAGAATTAGCAGTGCTACAAGAGGGAAAACCCTCTTGGACCAAACGTTTACTACAGAATCCCAAATTATTGTGCTCAAAAATCAGGTATTTGGCTTTAATAGAACTTAATTTTTGGGCTGTTTTGTACTTACTTTTGTTCATCTATTACAATCTTACAGCTCTGCATCTCCTATAATTCGAAATTCTAGCATCTTCAATTTTATGAGAAAGATTGTTGGAGTTTTTCTCCCAATTTTAGTCTTATTAATCCTGTGCTTTATAGGGAGGAGGCAGATGAGTTATGCCGAACGCTTGAGGAGAATGAGCACGGTACACGTACTGCCTCAGAGATGGGAGATGTGCTCTACCATGCCATGGTTCTACTGGCACTTAAAGATGTGAAGATAGAAGATGTGCTGGATGTTCTTCGACTTAGATTTTCTCAGTCGGGTATTGAGGAAAAAAGAAGTCGAGGGCAACAAAACTAAGGTTCAGCATTTGTATATACCATCACACTGCAATGAACTTGTTATGACATTTGGGTATTTATCCTTGAACATCACCTGCTTACCTGTTTCAGAACAGCTTGTTTTAATTCCAATAAAAATGTGTTGTTTTGGTTTGTATGGTAACCATTGCTTGTTTGCAAGAGTATGTTAATTATCTTTTTATTGCAGATCAATAATACATTTAAGAATATGGATTTGGTATCTCCCCATCCAAATATTCAAAACATAAGCACCCAGAACACTTTTTTTTTAAAGAGTATAAAGCACACTATTGTTTATTTAGGATTAGCATTATAAAACTTGATTGCCAACTTGTGATGTATGGCAACATTCCCATGTTGAATAGAATTGTTACTGCACAGGCGGTGGAGGTGGTAGTGTGAGGGGTACACCAGCGCAATTGCTCATGCATTTGAAGTTATCTTCCCCGCATGCTGTAATACATGATGCCAGTTGTGGCAATCCCTCTGATACACAATTGACCGTACACGAGACTATGTCTTTGCCGCAGGATGTTAAGCATGTCCCTAACGATGGGCCATCCTGAGTCTGTACTGCCTCTGCATGTACCAGCAGCAGCAGCAGCAGTATTGCAGGAATGTGTGATTTTGAGTTCATCTGTGGATGCATTCTGGCTCTTCAACTCGAAGAACAAGCTCTGTAGGTTGAAAATTTTGAAAAGCTCAGCCTTTAAATACAGTAGACAAAGAGGGTTGATGCTTAATTTACGTTCCAGGAGATTGTTCATGCAAGAAAAATGACTAGTATTGAACTTTAGCAACACGGAAATAAAGAAAAAAAAAAAAAAAAAATCAAGCGTTGGATGCATGATTGAGCATATTGCTGCCTCTAGTGCGCTGTTTACATTATGTATGAAAGATCCCTTTATTATTCTATGATAATGGCAATGGAGCAGGGCACGCTGGGTTTTGCCATTTCTATCAAAGTCCTAATATAAAATATAAGGGCAAAGGTAAATAATATATCATTATATATCCATTATTCAATTATTACTATATTAAAATTACTAGTCACAAGTTTGATAATTCAAATTTTGAACTAGATTCGTTTGTTAAATAAATTTCAATATATGAGTTCGAATAAATTTTATCAAAATTAGTACACATTTTTTTTCATCTCATTTTCCCCAGAGTAAAGTAGTTAAGGACTTAAGGCACTCTAAAAAAGGGCGCCGCTAAAGTATAATTTTTATCTTAGTGGTTTCAATTTGTGACAAAACTAGTTTTACATTTTGATACCTTTTAAATAATGTTAAAATAATGTAGATATTAAATAATAAAATTAAATATTAAGTGATATAGTATTCAATTAATTATAATGATACAATAAATAAAAGAATATATTTTTATGAATACAAAAATATTTTTAATTTTATTATAATTAAAAATAATTTTTAAAAATAATCAATTAGTTAGATTGATAATAAATCATATATTAAATAATTTTATCATTAAAATTTAATATTATATTAATATTTTCTTATAAAATAATTATAATGTTAGTTGATAGGATATTAAAGTTTAAGAAATATTAACTATAGATATTTAAATATAAAAAAAAAAAAACAGAAAACTAGATTTGCCATAGATTAAAATCACAAAAATGAAATTTGTACTTATCCCAAATAAATTACCTATGGTGGCATTTTGTCTCCTTTTCGTTCTTTTTTTTTTTCTTCCTTTTTTATTTGGTAGTTTTCTTTTGTGGTTTTATAATTAATTTTTTGAATGGTTAATAAACACATTTTTTTTTGTTTTTATTTTTTTTATATTAATAATGAGATCATATAACCTAAACATCGATGGATTGCACAATAGACAGTTTTTTCCTTTTAAATCGACGATGGCAGAATTTAAATTATGTACCTTTGAATGCTCTTGGAGAGAAGTTACCACTAGACTACTTCCTCCCTGACTTCTTTTTATTTTTCTTTAGTTAATTTTATAAACAACATGATTTTAGGACCAAATATTTAATTTTTATGTGTTTTTTTATTTGTATTTATTGTTTTATTATTGTGTAATGATTTAGATCAACAGAAGTAGTTTTTTTTTTTTTTGGTGTAATTTTGTGGTGGTTTGATCTATTGAAAAAGCCAACTAATGAAGCTTGATCAAAGTTTTGATGGATCTAAATATACAACATGATTTTCATTTGCTGATAATATAGCTCCTTTTATCCTAGTTATATAATTTGATTTATAGCTGTATGATTTAATGTTATATTTATGTTATTTTTACTATAAAAAGGACTAAATTTCAACATTTTTTAATATTAGAGGGTGCGTACATGTGAACACATAGTCTGACTCGGCCCACGAGATAAAATTCTAATGATAAAAGCCCAAGAAAAATAGGTCCAACAATATAAGGTTTGAAGCCCAGCTCATGATTTATTTCAATCTAATCCTAATTTGATAAATAAATATAATATGTGATAAAGTTGGTGATAAAGATAATTTGAAGAGAGATTGATTCAGAATAAAACACTGACATATGAGAGAATATTTATTTATAAAAGCGAGAGAGTTAGAAAAAGGGGGATCCTGAAGAGAAAAAATCACGTAAAAAATAAAAAGCTTCTGGCAGAAAAAAAAAAAAGCACGAAAAACAAAGGAGATAAACAAAAAGCTTATGGCAAAGAATTTTTTAAAAAAAAAGATACACAAAGAAAAGAAAAATTTTGATAAAAGGGTTTGGGATTCAATCTTACACTGTGGAACTCACCATTGCAGTCTACCAAATGAGCTTTTGAGGGCCAATTATTTTAAAACTGTAACTTTCTTTATTTTTTTTTCTTTTCAGTTTATTTTTTATTTTTTTTATGTCTGATTGTTTTGAATGAATTATTTTGATTTAAAATATCGTGTGTGTTATTGATTTCAATTCATTTAATTGTTCAAATTAGGTTAATTGTCTGTTTATTGTTTACAAAAATTTAATTTTGTCTTTTATTTAATTTGTTCTGTGTTGTAGTTATTGATGAATGCCGACTTCCTTTTAACCTACAAGCACAAAAAAACACCTTGGATGAGCCTAGGATCTCTGATCCGTAGGTTCTCCGATGCTTAAGTTAGAGAAAGTCTATTCAAGATGAAATATAATGTGAGATATGAGCCTATATATAGGCATAAGAAGGACATACCTAGTTCCATTCGGATTAGTATTATGAGAGTCCTAATTCCTTATCAATTAGGTCTCTTTAGCCTTGTTGATCAGAGTCCTTTCAGGACTTGGATTTGTATGTGTAGGAACATGATAATTCTCATATTTATCAATCCCCATCTAGTTTTACATTTACTTTTGCTCCATCTTTCCTACTTAGTTGTCACTGAGACACTGACTGGGGGAACTAACACATATGACTTCTGATAAATCAGCACACCTCTGCGTTGTCTTTGGTTTAGTTTTTAGTGATATAAAATTGTTCACTACGTGAGCAATATGCCTACCACTGTGTTCCATGGCGTGTTAAGCATTGAAAAATAATGACTGTATCAGTGACCTAATTAAAGGTTGAAAGAGTGCCCAGTTTATCAGGCTTTTTATTTGTGAGGATCGGTAGCGTATGAATCATTATTTGAAGTTGCATTAATCAATTGATATTTGGGCTACCTTGTTTTTTAATTTTAGCTTTTGCAGTCAAATTTTTCTGCATGTTTTGTCTTGTAATGTGCTGTGGTTTTTCAAATGTAGGCATAGGCCTTTTTGTTATAGTTTGATTGATGGTTTAAAATCATACTCACTAATTAATGGTTTAAAATTGAGTAATTAAGTGGTAAAAAAAATTAATACATAAAAAGAATATGAATTCAATTTCTAGTAGAAAAACTTTCTCATTTTGTTAAAAAAATGATTGATGAAGATATGATATGGGAGGAGTGGGAGGCTTTGATTTTGTATTTCTTCTCTTTTGAAGCAAGAAGAAGAAGAAGAACAAATTTTAGTACTAATGATGGGGACATAATTTCTTTTGATATTCTATGACTATAGAAACTTTTATATATAGTAGGAGCTGTTTTTTGAATGTTTCTTTTATGAGTATTTTTTGCCTTTGATGACCAAAGAGCACAATGATTCAAATGTAATAGTCATATTACTTACTTGAATTAAGCTAGGGTATATATAATAGGACACAAATTCTAAATTAATACAACATAGAGAATTTTTTACTATCCACTGTAATTATTTCACATGTATTTTAAAGTACGAAAACATTCTGTAAACTTTTGTTCAAGGATGACAGTAAAAAGTTTTTTATCTTATATAATTTTTTTTTTCATATATGTAAATATCTAATTTGATTGAATTTCTTATATCTTCTTGTGATATAAAAAGAAAAATAGTTTTAAATTAGAATCATTTCATTTATTAATATTAATGTATTATTATAGTGGGTAATTTGTAAGAAAATTAGCTACCCTCGTTTATATAATTATAATGATAATAACAAAAAAAAAGAACATAATTAACAAAAGAAATGTATGTGAAGTATGAATTTGTTGAAAAGGAGACATATTATATGACTAAAATTTTCAACTTTTTTTCCAACTACAAAGATAAAACCAACCAACCAAATCTTAGACTATCACTGACTAAAACAATAGCAAACAATGGGTAGGACACACAAAATAGACTATTCCTCTAATTGTAACTCAAGAGTCAGGAGGCAGCTACCTTAGTTTTGTTTTTTTATTTATTTGTATCTAATGTTTCTATATCCTGTAGCTATCTTAATATTTTAGCAGAACATTAGTACATTAAACTAATGGGTGATGTTACATGTCACAACCTGCGACATCGTAGGTTGCGACATGTGACCATTCTGCCTCCCATTTTACAGGGGCAGATAATTTTTTTTTTTGGAAAATTTCCCTACTTGCGATGGCACTGTTGCGACGTGGGAAATTTCCCTAAACTAATTTGTCATGCATGGATGCCACGTGTGTGATCCAAGTCAGTTGTGCTAGAATGGTATCCACTGTTACTACTATACCAATCCAAAAATCACTCACTTTCAATAAGCCCTAAAGCTCCATCATCCCATAAAATAACACTTTAGTTTTAATTAATCCTTTTAGACCACTTTCATACCCTAAGGAACACCAGCATTTGGACCACCACCTACCTCCATCTTCACCACCGTCACACCCACCATTTTTGGCTCCTCAAATCAATTTGAAAATCTGCAAAATTAATTTCTTTCCTAAACTGGGTCTTTCTTGTTTGTTCGAATGTATATAGCACTACAAAAAAAGTGATTTTAGGGGACCACTTTAGGGAATAAAGTAAAATATATTATCCTATAATATTTTATTTAAAATAATAAGGGATGATTAATTTTAGTGTCCTCAATTCTTCCTAATTAATAGAATAGGGGACAATAAATTAATATAATAGAGGATAATTAATTTTATTGTCCCCAATTATTCCTAAGTGATGGAATATGGGACAAAAATCTTCTAAAACTCAAAACCCTACAAAATATAAAATTTTGTAGACGGCTCAAATAGAAGCGGTAAACTAAAAACAAAATCTCGCTTTAGAATACAGATTACAGAACGTGAAAAAATAGTATTGCCAAAAGACACTAGACCTAAAATTTCAAGCAAACCTAAAATTTCAAGCAATTCAAGATTTCAATATCAGGTAATTATTTATTATCAGTTTACTCAATTAATATAGATGATCAAAGTTTGTATTACTTAATATTCTATATATAATGAATTTGTGATTGATTGGTTTGCCGATTGGTTGAAAAGTTGTTTGGTTGATTGGTTTATGAACATGTTGTTTAGTTGATTGGTTTGCCAATTATTTAATATTTTATTTAATATTCTATATACATAGTGATTTCTTTATGGCTGGTAAACGTGTCTAGCCTTTTCTTGGTTCCTTGTTTCTGTGTATCTGTTTTTAGAAGGGGTGGCCACGGGCCGGTTTCGGCCCAAAATAGAACCGGAACCGGCCCGTTCAAACTCATAACCGGAACCAGTCAAACCCGAAATCGGACTGAACCGGCCCTGAACCGAGGGTGGGACCGGTTCCACCATTCTGGAACTGTGAACCGGCGGTTCGGGTTCAGAACCAGCCGGTTCAGGTTCAGAACCGGCCGGTTCTGGTTCATTTTATAAAAAAAAAACAAATTATGTCAAAAATTCAAAAAATGCAAGTTACAACCGTTTATAAAATTTTACATAATTTTCTCTTACTCGTGGTATATTTTATTTTCTAAAATAATACAACTTTTTTACAGTGCGTAAAAACCAAACCGAAAAAACCAGAATCCTGAACCGAAACCGGCCGATTTGGAATCAGAACCGGCCCGAAACCGGAGTTAAGCCGGTTCTGGTTCGGTTCCACCTTAGGTCGAACCATGAACCGGCGGTTCAGAACCAGAACCGGCCAGTTCATGAACCATGGCCACCCCTAGTTTTTAGAGCTGACCCACAAGTACATATATGAATGATTCCAGTAAAAAAGTGCAACTTTTATCTTTATGGCTGGCAAGCTTCTAGTCTCATCTCCTGCACTTGTTAAAGACACAGACTACCCTCAAAAGAAAATAACTGGTTCAACTTGATTTCCTTTTGGTCACCTTTATATCCTTCCGGCTGGTTTGAGTAGTATCAAACACATATATGTCAAAAAGAAGTGTAGTGCTCAAAATCTTGCTATATACTTTTCATTACTTTCAGCATGCATGATCATATGAACACACACAAAAAAAGAAAAAGACCAATCAATAGAAGATAGCTGGTCCACTTAACTCCAAGAAATTAAAAACTGTTTAAAAAGAAAAAAGAAAAATCAACTGTTGTACATAAAAAAATTGCCACTTGGCTTTAGACTTTGGAGCTTAGAACATGGATGTTGATATGACAGAAATTAGTTTTTGAGCTTGCTGTCTTTTTTTTTTTAATTTGTAATATTTCTGCACAATTTATTATTGTAGTCAAAGATTGAACCCCCTCAAAAATTGCTATCAGAAAGTACATATTGTTGATGGAATTGTAAATATTTCCAGCTAGAGAAACATGCTTGTAGCTTTACCAAATGTTCAATTTCCTCTTCCGAGTCCCCTTTGCTTTCAGTGTTTCTTTCTGTTTCTTTAATTTTTTTGGGGTCTATATGTTAATTGATTGAGAGACATTAGCAATCCATTCATTAAATATTGAATTAATCTTTCATTTCTTTCTTTGAGGCATCTAATTATGCTCTTGATTAAAGTTAATTAT
>CATIWO010365278.1:0-30692 GCA_949673435.1 Macaranga tanarius | reverse complement strand
CTGATGCTTATGAATGAAATCAACTAGATTTTTAGCCTGAGGAGGAAGTGGGAGAATCTGAAGTTTTATTGTTTGGAGTACGCCGGAGCTGTGAGTTTCTTGTGTTGATTTTGCAAGTTCAGATTTCATTTTCGTTGCAATTTCAGTTTAACGAATGAAACCATTAGGCTGAAATTGTTGCACAATTGGATAGCTCCGGACTTAAGCTTCATGTGGTTGTTTTCAGATTTCATTTTCGTTGCTATTAGGATTTTTTTGTTGTCGTGACTCTTTTAAGTTTTGGGCTTTTTTTTGACAGTGAATGGAGGTTGAAGACGATGCAAAGTTTCTTTTTGATCCTTACTTTTATCTTAATTTCTCTAAAGTACATCTTAATTGTTGTAGTGATAGAAATAGTGATTATCAGTTAGTTGGGTTGTGTTAATTGGTTCATGTTAGCATTTGTCAGCAAATATCAGGGAGAGTACTATGAACGCGCGTTAGATAGGTGCAAAATAAAAATTGTAAGGTGTCACAGAAAATAATAAAAGGTGAGGGGTGATATAGGTTAAAGTGGTAAAGTTCAGGGGGTGAAAGTGTATATTCGGCCAAAAATATTTCTTAATTCAAGATTTAATCCAGAAAACTGCGTCGTTTTTATGTACCTGACCCATTCGGGTTGCAATCTCAAGAGAAGAAGACTTGCGAAACAAAATACAGAGCTGAAAGCTTCCAACTTTTTTGTCAGATGAGTGCAGGTTAAGTCCGTATCTCTCTCTTATATATGTCTATACCTGCAGAAAAGTTGCAATCTTTTACTGATTCATGAAACTATTTTTTTGGGTTGAATCAGTTGGCTTTGTAGTTATTATTATTGTTGTTAACTGCTAAAAAAGTTATGTGAATTAAACAACTCTAAATCGGAGACTTTAATCTTTTCACTGAGTCTTATCAATTATTTGTAGCAACCCAGATAAAGAAAAAAAGTTTAAAGAGGCTCTGCTATTGTTTTTCATCATTTGGGTATTTGATTTGTTAAATTTATTGGTTCTGTTATGTTTTCTGTTGGCTATGTTATTGAAATTAATCAGTTTTGCAACATATTGTGACTGTAAGATAATGGATATTTAAGAATTTGTTAGTTTTGTGCTTGGTCAATTTGCTCAAACGTTTTTGTAAAGTTTATGTTTTTGGTGCAATTGTGTATGGAAAATCATATAATTAAGGACAGGAAAGTGTGCAAAAGAGACATATTTGCTTCTCAGATGGAAGCCAAATCCATAAATTGTACTTTGAACTGCTTGGAGTTGGAGTAAAATGAAAAGTTCAAATGCTTATCCATTTCACCTTTGATATTATGATAATTTGTTTTCTGGTGTACTAATTCATATGTTTCGCATGCTATATTTCTTGGTTCTCTCTGTGTTCTCATGAAATTAGAAATGTTTGACAGGTGGTGCATTTGGTGGAAATAGAGGAGCAAGACCTGTACCCCCAGAAAAAGGAGTCTTCCCTTTAGATCATTTGCATGAATGTGACTTGGTAATGGTTCTTTAAAGACTTAATATTTTTTAAAATAATATCATAGAATATACTTATATGTATAGTGGGTTAGTAAAAAATGTTGATCTCATTTTTTTCATTATTGGTGATTGTTATTTTTCCACTTATATTTAAGTTTTCTTAGTTCCTATATTGTCTTGGTTACAGGAGAAGAAAGGTTACCTTGATTGTCTCAAATCTTCTGGTCATGAATCTGAAAAATGCAGAATTTTCTCCAAAAAGTACCTGGAATGCCGCATGGATAAGTAAGTTTATCTTTTTTCTATAATCTGTTTTAATTGATGTTTATGTTCTTTGTACAAATTTTATGTTTAACAGCCAAATTTCTTTTAAATTCAGCTGAAAAATCCAAATGATAAGCATATCTCATGAAGGTTGATAACTGATATCTTGGAATAGGTTAAGGGGCTGGGTGGAGGATATGGGAATCCGTGTTACTACCAAGTTTCTATCTAATGTCCACTTTGTGTGTGTTCAAATATTTGAATTGACCTATGAATGTGTTTTGGCTGCATTGTATTGGACATCAAATCCAGTAATTCAATTAGTTGTTGATTATCTAGGGAACAATGTTAACATTTGATCTTCAAGACTCTCAGTTAATTAGGTTGGAAAATGGGTGAGGTCTGTTTTATGTTACACCTTGATGTGATTTAATGGAACCTTTTGTTAAAGCCTAAATGTAACTTAGCTCTAATTATCATTGACATAAAGATTGGTTGCTATGTTCTGTCGGATGAAATTGTTACAACTGTATATCTAAGTATTGTTCTAACTGCTCAACAACATCAGTGCTTTGCCTGTAGAATTTTTGAGAAGTTGACAATTCATGCTGATCTTCAACACTTCCACTGATATATCTGAGCCAAATTTCTGTCTACATATAAGATTAAAAATTTCCCTAGTCTCTTATTGATTTGAATGTTAAATTCCTTTTATGATTAGTATTATGTTATATAAGCTTTGTAGCCATTATGGTCTGTTTTCTTCAAGTTTCTTGTTGCAAAGTGGTTTGTATCGTTAGCCAAAATTTCATTGGTGCTCTGCAGAAATTTGATGGCAAGGCAAGACATGTCAGAACTTGGGTTTGGAAAGGAAACATCAGAGTTGAAAGCTTCTGAAGAGAAGAACAGTGAGAGGATTAACTACTGAAGTGTCCTGGAACTGAAGACGAGAGCTTTTGCATAGTTGTTAGCACCTTGCCGGTCGTGGCCGAATTAATTGGAATTTTCATATTCATTTCACATACTGACAGTGGCTTTTGACCATATTGTATGGATCTAACCCGTACTTTTACCTTTAAATTCAGACATTTCTTGAATTATTCGTCTACCAATTTCCTACTTCCTACTAAAGTTAAATCATATGTAGAGATATTGCAACTAACATCCGTGATTCTTTACAAGAAAGTTCAACGTAGCACTCTGCATTTTGAGCAATGGTGATCTTGCCATGATAAAGTTTCTGTCGTTACTTAAATTGAGATATGCACTTGCTGCCAGGCTATGATTCTAGATGTAAGGTACAATTTGGAAACTGTGTGCCAGTCAGAACAATAAAAACAGTGGGAGAGTTTAGGAATGGAAGCAATGATATAAGAAAGGATATGCGGATAACTTAAGAGTAGTCCAAGAACTTCAAAAGCAAAACGACTGGCGGGAGATAAACCCTATGAAACAGCTACAATACAATTCATTGCATTTGATAACTTCCAAGAAATGATAAAACAACTCTTTTGTCTCTCACTCACATTTCCTCGAGTGCTACGCTAAAAAGAATAAAAAAAGAAACTCTCTTTCTTATAACATCTTCAATGGCTTTACATTTTCTTCCCCTTTTTTCTCTTTAGCTTCTTCTTCTTCTTCTTCTCCCATGGCTTCACATTTCTCTCTGCAACTCCTTAAGCCATTTCACTTCTCGTAAGCTTTCTCAATCTTTATGTACATTAGAGAAAAGATTGTGTGTATGTGGGTGTTATAATTATATTTGGGTTCTGCAGGTTTGGTTAAAAAAGGGTCATTCTTTACATTTCTTGATAGCATGCAATCTTTGGATACTATTGGCTGAGAGTGTGTATGTGAACCTAGATCTAGACATTTGTGTTCTTAATCTTTTCTTGATTTAATGCTACTTATCTTTATTTAAAATAAAATTAAGCATGAAAATAATTGTTCTGTAACTTATCTAGAAGGGCTTTTTCTGGGTAAGGGAAATGGAACTTGAATGCTTACTGGGGCTATTACTTAGTAGAAATGTTTTTGCCCCCATTACATTTTTTGAAAAGACACAGAAATATTTTTGTTCATGAGTCTTAATTGAAAGCATTATTGAAAAGGTTATATATTGGAAATCATTTTCAAAATATGTAATGTTGTTTATCAGAAGAAACAGGTTTGAATAACTGGAAATCAGAAAAAGAGTAAAGGTCGTTTTGAAATTATTCCCTTTTTCTTCAAGAACCTCCAATCACATAGATTGATAGACTACATCATAGGTGTCCTTCTCTTTTTTCTGATAGTTATGAATTTAAGATTGTTAACAGTTGTCCAACAAAATTAGAAGAAAATAGATCATATATTTGTGCTGCAGAAACTGTCACATCAGTACCATTCAAATTGTCTTCTATATGAATTCCATCATTGATCGGTGGTCCTTTTGATGTCACAGCAAGTCTTTCAGATCGAAAAGCAGAAGGGGCAATGCTGATTTTCCCAACTTATTAAAAATGAACAGGAAGGAATATGAATATTTTCTCTTTCGGATGAGCAGTGTTTCACTTGGATATTTATTTGCAAATTACACTTCTTCACGTTGTGTTCCTTCGAGAGCATTATCATCTATGGCCCCTTCTACTTCTGGTGAAGAAACTGGTGGTGACAATAACACTACTGTGGTTAAAGTTGACAATAATGAAATAGAGTTCAATCGTGTAAATTGTCTTGTATGGGTGTTGCATGAATCTGCTGCAAGCTTTTCCCTTGCAGTTCGCTCACTTGAACTGGCAGGAAGCGGTGCAGAGCTTGCAATGGCTTGGAATGGGAAGGATGTCCATCAATGGCATAAACTTATTGCTTATCAGGTTTGATATTTCAGCGTTTTTTTTTTTCACAAGCATTTGATATAGTGTTTGCTCATAGTAGTGTTGGCTTTTGTTAGAATTCAAGACGTCATATCAGATGTTCTATATAATGTACATTTACATTTTTCTGCTCATATTTTGTTCTTTTCCTTTAACAACTATCACAGAGGTAATTTAATTGAGTGGAGGTGGAAAAATTGGAACAAGAATCATTGACTATTGTGGCTGTCCAGGTTGCTGTTTATGCTTTGTTGAAAACGGCAATTGAAGTAGAGAGTTTGCTTTCTCTCGATCGACACAACAACGCATCTCCAGTTAAGGAAATGTATGTATATGTTCTTGGTTCATATTTCATATACAATTGACTAACATGTCTATGCTGCTTCAACAAAAGAAATTGCAGATGATGTTTAACCCAGATAAATTTATTTAATATTGGATGCCTATGTATTATGTTTGAATGTTTCGGTAAAGTCAAATTCCATGTTTAAACCTGGTGAAGATGCTGTTGCTATCTCTTGACTTTGTATCATTGCAGCATTTCTGCATCTTAATGCAACCACTGCTTGTAAAGATAGCCACTAGGTCTAATGATTTTGCTCCTTCATTTAATTTAGCTTGACCCCAAAGATAACCTTGGTGGAGGAATACATCGAAGGTCAACTGAAAATGAAGAATGAAGACCTAGTGCAATGGTTTAGAGTGGTGGAATTGCCTCGTATAGCAGGTTTTTTCATTCCCTTGCTGAAGAAGTGGTCCATGGAATATGCTGGAAGGTTTGTTCGAAGGAACCTCTGCTATTAGCTTAATGCAGTCTTTCTATAGTTATTGATTTGTAAATTTAGTGCATAGATATATGTATGCAGTGGTGTTGCAGGAACAGTTGTAGCAATAACCTGCTGTGCTGCTGTGGGGAAACTGGGTACTGGAAGAACTTCTTGTCCTATGTTTACACTATCAATCGATGATGTATTAGTAAAGCTGATAGACTTTTCACATAGTCTTGTCGAAGTGGAAAAATTGCACCAATTATCAATTGAGGCAGGATTTGAACTCAACTTCTTGTCACATTTTGGAGCAAAGGTTCTTCCTTGCAGCAAAATTGAAGAGCTAGAATTCTGGATTGGGTTAGCCCAGAAAAAACTCTCAGTGGCATTTTCCAAGGAAATTTTTGTTAAAGGGGCACAAAAATCTCTTGAAAAGGTGAACTCTATGGTTCATCAAAGTCTCATGGTTAACTTTTCAGAAACAGTAATTTTGTTTTACTTTGAATGTGCTTAACAAAAATTTTATCTGGAAGACATACAATACAAATCATTCAAAAGTAGATTCATTTTTTTAGACATATAAATTCCTTATTATGTTTTTAATGCCTCAAAACTTTCAGAGCATTAATAATCTCTAGTGTGACGTAGAATTATATTTCTTTGGCATTTGAACAATGGATCTGTTAAAAATTTCCACAGGTTCAGGCAGACAGTTTGGCTACTCTTGGACTTTTTGCATATTTGGGAAGAAAGACTAGATTATTTTTGTCAAGAATGAGTGTTAATGATCTCGATGAGCTGGTCAAAGACTTCCTTAAGTAACTTCACAATTTGGCTTGATGCTAAATGTTATATATGTGTGTATATATATGTTTATTTACTTACAAATTTGATAACAGGCTGAATGTTTTGCCTGCAGTTACTTGGAGTGTGGTATCCTTTTCATTTATCCTGAACTTGCTTCTGTATCAGCATATGAATGTTTCATGGAGGTAAGTTCTTATTATAATTTGTTGGAAGTGCATTATATGATGTATCATAATGTACAAATCTTGTCTTTGTAGGTAGTCATCGATGAAATTGGATGGCTTGATTTTTATGCAACATGCACTCCTGCCAGAAATCAAGAAAGAAAAGGGTCACAGTTCAAAAAGAAAGAAAGGAAAAGGTCAAAGCAGCACCCAATTCAAGCAGAGAAAGAGATTATCCTATCCACAGTATTTACTGTTTGTTATGATGTTTTCTCTGGCTTTGCTCACTTCAGCCGTTCAACTCAACAGCTCTTAGATGCAGAATCACTGGAATTCTTGCTTCGGAGGTTGCAAACATCTAGTTGTAGCCTAGCTTATGCTTTTAGCTTTTTATCTGCTACAAAATTAAATTGATTTAACATGTTACACTCAATTTTTCAGCCAAAGCCTGTTAACTTTATGTCTGGAAGACTACCGTGCAGTTTATGATAGATCCTGGTATGCTGTCTTTTTCAGATGATATCTTAGTATTCACTGCAATTAGATATATGAAGTTATGAACCGTCAGGTTGTTTTCTCTTGCAGTGAATTAGGGAAGATTGCAGAAGGAGCTGCCTCTGATCACGCACTGTCTGAAGTAGAAAGGGGCACTAACAAATTTTCTGTGGCATCGGGAGCACAACAGAAGCCAAGGGAGTTGATGCTACAGGGATGCTTGAAAGTTAAATCTCCAGGAGGCATTGAATTAAGAAAGGTAGTGCTGCCTGGTAACAACCACCATTTTGAGACATTGTGTTGATTTAGGGACAATGAGAGTCACTAAGATCTTAGAATTGCAAATTAATGTATATATGCGTATATATATGTCTATGTTCTTCATTGTTGACCGCTATTTAATGCTGCTATTTAATATACCTGTAGGAGCAGCCTGGCAGTTCTGTGACCGAAGTTGTAACCTTGGCAGAGGTCCCTGGAACCTCCACAAATTCCAGTCCTCTGCATGAGAGTTTACTCAGGAGATATGGCGTCAAATTAGCGTCTACAACTACTGTAAGCCAAATAAACTCTGGTTCTTGTCAATTAAAATATCTAAAATAAATTTTAGATATTGAACTGCTAATTAATTGTTTTTAAAGGATGTATGGATGGGAACCCAATTGCTCTTTGTAGACATCATTGATTCTTTGGAGCTACTTCTAAAGCAATTGCGTGGCCACAAAATTTCAGGGAGGGAAAGGAGGAAGTTGAAGAGAACACTAAATGACATTGCTACACTTGTTCCAATTACAATTCTAATGATACTTCCTGTAAGCCGTCATTACTTGTTGACGTTGATATGCACAAAGAGGAGTTCATCTAAGCAGCAGATGAACAATCCTTAAAAGGACTAATATTCGTAATCTCCCTCTGCATTCAGGTCTCTGCTGTCGGCCATGCGGCCATGCTAGCAGCCATAAAGAAATACATGCCACAAATGGTAATGTTTTTGTTTAATTGTTCCCCTTCGTCTAACTTTTACCTATATGCTAATCTCATGTTTACTTGCTGTATTTAGATTCCTTCTCCATACTCTTCTGATCGACTTGAAGTTGTGAAGCAACTAAACAGAACTAAGAAGATGGAGGTTCGATTATGGAGCAACCTTCAAGACCCATCATCTAAAATCAACGAAGAGCCACCTGCTAATCCTCTTGTTGAATAAACCTCATATCATAGTTGCCCTCTCCATAATGTTTATAGATCCCAATTGCATAGGCAGAGTTTATAAATACATGATACTGGTTCATACCCAAGTGTAATTTAACTTGGCATCTTCAGTGTACAGTATAGTGTGATATCCACTTTCTTGTAGTCTGCATATCTGTGCAATATTTAACGGCCTCCCTCTTTAACTCGCAAGGTTAATGAAATAAGAAGCCATGAGACCGCATAACCCACTAGACTAATTCTAGGAAATCCTCTTCTGATCCAAGCTACCATCTCGCTCGAAACCAATAAACAGTAGCACTTACCATTACCCAGCAGTGGCAATTGCATTCCTCAAAGAACATGCATGCAAAAGCTTTCTGCTCCTTCGAATAATGCCCTCATAGCTGCATCAAATTCCAGACAAACAAATTGTGGAGTCCGTCCATCCAACTACTGGAGAAGAAAAACTTGGATTGCAGCAAGCATTACAGATACGTCCAGAGTAACAATATCATCTTTTTATTAACTATGTTCGAATACAAGTACCACAAGCATTCTTGTGTGGGAGAAATACAAAACCAACGGTGAAAGAGAAAAAAATAAAAATTTACAAATCCATAGAATAAGAACATACAATTAATTTCTGCGTCACTGAATAAGAACACTAAAAGCCACATCTCTCTTTCTGATCTCTAATACAGATAATCTAGTTCCGGGATCTCCCCCACACCATTACTCGCAATCATATTTTCACGGAAACATGCCACAGTATTAACAGCCCATTATTGCCAAAGAATGTTTGACCTGTTTCAATCTATTTGCCTCGAATAGATAAACTATGGAATCAAATACCAAGGAGGCCAGTCGTGGTCCAGCTTAAAGATAAAAGATTTAAGCCACTCTTTTCGGATCACGTGCTGCCGCAAGATGATCCTGCCATACCAAGCAGCAAACCAGATACTTTTCATTACTCTTGAAAAATGAAAATGCACCACAATCAACATTTTACTTGCAAATCTCATTCACAGTTACATACACATCACACATAATTATTAATTAAACATAGGCTTAAAATTGCTGAAACTCATAGACCTAGCTTTTGCAAAAAAAAATATGTTAAAACAAATGAGACAATCTCATTCATCAGAAAACAAGAAAATATGAGGCAAATAATGACAACAGAGTTTAACAACAATTGCATCACCAGATTTCCTTTTGCAGTTCTCTTCAGAAAGCAACATCCATGGACCACAAAGCTGTTAATAAAAATACTGAAACCAGATATGTCACACATATTCTACAGCTCAACTCAACTCAACTAAGACTAGATTTAATCCCAAACTTATCGTGGTTAGCCATATGAATTATCTTTCTTCATTCCACTCGATTATAAACTACATCTTCGAAAAGATGCAGAGCCAATGAACTGTCTTTTACCACCCTTCTCCAAATCAGTCCAATGCCTACCTCTACCTTCATCTATTCTAACATCATCAATCCTTCTAACAGGCCATCTATGGGTCTACCTATCGTTCACATGTCCAAACCACCTCAATCTACCTTCTCTCAATTAGTCCTCAACAGGAACTACTCCCACCTTCTCCATAAAACACTCATCGCAGATTCTTGTATGCCCGAACATCCATCTTAATGTCACACATATTCTACAAAGTAAAAATTGTCACCATGCTCTTTAAGCTTTTCTCTACATCTTTGCTGGAGATACCGTGTGTAATTTACTATTACTGTAGACTATGCTTCTCAACTTTTACAGACCTCGCAATGTGATTTTAGTTACCCACAATAACTCCTTGCTTCTGTCAACTGTGTTTTAGGTCTGTTTAATAGCTAATCTGAAACCAAAATTTTCAAATTTTGGGTTTCAGGAATATGTTCAGATCCTGAAATCAAATCAATCCGCACCTAAAATTCAGATTAGAAACCTTAAACACTACCTGCAAAGCAAGTCATACATGCATAGAAAATGGCATTCTGTTCATCCTCAAACAAAAGGATCGAGAACAAGTAGTATTATATTACCCAAAGCTTCAAAAAGAAGGAAAATTTAAATCGAACAGCAGTTGGAAATCAGTGCTGGAAATCAAAACTTACGGAGATAAAATCAAATGCCCTGGTTTCTTCTTTCTTAGAGTTGTTCATGATTGAACTAGGAGCTTGGTTTGGATAATTTGACTGGAAAATGTCAGGAAGTGACGAAGGATATCCACCTCCATTACTGCCAACAGCATGACCAACTCCAGGATTTTGTGCATTGAGGTTACTTAAATGTTGGAAGTTGGACATTGCAGCCAGAAATTGCTGATGAGCAAGAAAACTCCCCATAGCACCGTAATTTATGGGCTGAGTTGGATTCAGCATCACGGCTGGAGATATGTTGTATGGCATAGTTCCAGAAGGAAACATCGGATTGACATTCATCCCAGTCACTTGAGAGCCAAGTAAGCTAGTTACAGCATCATTTGATTGTTGATGTGCAGAATGATTACTTGCATTTGAGAAAATATTGCCTGGGAGTGCCGCAGATGTTGTTTCTGGCTGCTTCATCTTTGAGACATTTTCATTTATGGACATTCCAGCCATTAAATCATTAACATCTGTTTTACGATTTTCTTGCTCCAGTAGAGATACAGAATTTGACCCAAAAATATCAAATGGCTCCAGTATATTATTATTTGTTGGCAAATGATTCTCATTAGTTCCTGGTTTACTATCAACAGTCAACCCAGAAAAGAGATCATCACCATGTTCTTTACTTTCACTAGTGTGGAATGAGACATCTGCAAATGGATCATCATCATTCTTTTGCTCGATAGAGCTCACACCAGTACCATAACCATCTCCAAATAGATCATCTATTTGAGGACTCGTTGATGTTGTCAAACTGGCCGCCATTTGATCATTTAGCTTCATTGTAGAATCATCAGTTTCAAAAAAGTCATTTGTATCTCCAGTATCTATTAAGTCAGGCATCTGTACAGAGGCCGCAGCATTTACTGACTTTTCCGAATTTCCCATAAAGCTTCCTGCCTGTTCCCCACCCAAAAGGCTTAATACCTATACATCAAAGGCCACACATACTTTAGTGACCAAATATACCTTACGAACTTAAAGAATGTTTCCATCTGATTCATACATCAGTGTTCAGTACCTCCAACAATATCATCTGAACTATCAAAGACAAGGATAAAGGTACCATGTTTTTACAGACAAGCAAAGGAGAAAAAAAAAAAAAAAAAAAACAGAAAATAAATATAATAGAGTTGATTGTTAAAAAAGCAATAAAACCACCCACATTAGCAACAAATTAGAAGTCATATGTACTTCCAAGGAAGAAGCACAATTGTGATCTAGATAATACTGAAAGAAGCTGAAGATATAATTTCACAGCAGAAATTGCTCTCTAAATTTCTAATATTTAGCCATCAAAGATATCACACTTCTCCAGTATAAACCATTTAGCCCTCCATGAAAGAATGAATATAATGGCACTTGTTAGAATTGCTGGAGGCAAGCCTTTTATCTAACGAAACATGTATCATTTTAATAACTTATCACATACATGAGTTCATCACAGATTACCTTCCTTCTCTCCCATGGGTCAAGGGAGACAGAGAAAATGAGGGAAGGAAAAGCAGAATTTGATAACAAGTACATACCTTCATAGATTTTTCCCTCAAAGAAGATTGGGGAGACTCAGAACATTTGATCACATTGTCAATATTTTCAGCGAAATATGAAGCTACAATTGAAAAATGTTCATCATCCTTTTTCCTTAGAATTGACTCAAGCACACAAACAGCTTTCATGCGAACCTGAAAAAAAATTCCCAAATAACACTTAAGAAAATGAAATGCAACCATAAGCAGTTGCAACTTTTTTTCCTCTCTTTTTTCCCCTGATAAATAAGGGTATTAATGTATCACAACCGAAATGTCCAATAATATGACAAGAGACCAATAAGAATCCTAACTAGAATGAAATGCTCTTCATTGGTAAATTTGTACATTTGAAGGCAAGAGAAAGAAAGAGATGAATTTCATATCATCAACATATTAATCATAATAGAACATAAAGACCATACCTGCCAGATAGGAGATAGGAGCTTAGCTTCAAGTGCATGACTTAGGGTCAGTGCATCTAACTTTGCTGCCTCTACTAGAAAAACTTGAATGGCGTCACGGGTGGGTTGTAAACGTACACCACCAGATGTTACAATAGTCTCCAACAATCTATCCTCTCGAGTCTTACCCTCCCTGTAACTTGAACTAGAGTCCCCATTTTTTGTCTCTGCATTCACCACCACTGTGTCCTGGCCCCAAGGCCCACTAGCCCCACTTTTTGCAGCTCCATAAGTTCCCTGACTATCATTGCGTATTTGAACTGGTTCATATCTATTTGAGTGGTCGTTTTCTATTGTCAAGGACCTCCTAAGATTTGGACTCTTGTAGCTTCCATTATCATTCTTCAACACATGGCCTTGTGCGAAGCTACTAAGTCCTTGCTTGATAGACGCACTTCCAATTTCAACTACCTCACTAAGAAATGATTTCCTATCTTCAGATGGCATTTCAAAATTTGTATTCCCAAATCCTTGTATCCTTCTGTTAAGATCTTCTGCAGGTGCTGGCTTGTTGTTCTCCTCCGAAAATATAGCGGAGATAGTCTCGTGGGCTGTATCCCTCACAGCCTTATTAAGGGCATCACCCTTCAAAGGATCAGCCTGACCTCTGTAATGAAACAACTGACGTACAGCAGCAGAATGTCTTTGCATTTCCCTCCTAAACTCCACCCCAGACTTGCCCACAGCATATTTTATCAACCTCAGAGCCTACATAAAAATCAACCATAATATCCATCACCAAACATTTACTAATCAACAACAAATCAAAAAGATCCAATCTTTTCTCTTTCCTACCATTGATCATCAACAAAAACACTCCAAAAAAATCACAAAAACTAAAATTAAACCAAATTTTCTTAAAAAAAAAAAAAAAAAAATTACCTTTTGTTTGACAACAGGGCTTTTATGTTCAAGCCTCTTCAAAATGAAGTCAGATACCTCTTTAACAATACTAACATGAGAAGCCCTCAAAAGCTCACAAATTTCTTCCAATTTATAAACAGGCGTTACTTTATCTTCATCAGAAGTTGCTCCATCAATCATCCTTGATCTCCAATACGATTCCACTGCTCTCCTACTTGAATCCATATCTTCAAAATCCCCTCTTTTAATCCCAAAAAAATATAAAATTTTAATAAAAAAAAAAACCTGATTTCCAAAATTAATAAATTCTTTAGCTACTAATTGCTCAAACCTAAAAAAAATAAATCTTGAAAAATAGGGTTCTTGAAATTGTTGCAGACAACAAACAGAGGATCGAGAGAGAGAGATCGAAATAAAGGGCTGGATGATTGAAATTAAAGATGAAATTAGGGTTTTTGATGGAAATTGAAATGAATGTGGCGTAGTGTAAAGGACAGGGGAGGGTATCGTTATTGCGAACGAAGGAAAAGAAGACAGGTCAGCACGTGAGACCGCGACGCGCCGACGCGTTGTGTGGTCTCAAGCTTTTTTTTGAACTTTGTGCCACCCTGCGCATGTTAGCTGATGCCCTTTTATTTTATTTTATTTGTTTGATACGCATTAATTATGTAGTGTATATGTGTATATAAATTTTTTTAAAATTTTTATTGATTGGATTTATTTCACGTTTATAATGCCAAAAGCTTTGAATTTTGAGCCATCAATTTCCATTATAATGATGACAAAAACAAAAAGTACTAATAAAATGGTTTTATTTTGTATTTTTTTGTTTTTTTCTTCTAAATTGAAGAAGAAACATAAGAGCATGTCACCCTGTATTTGTTGTTATTGAACATTTGGTGCAGCTAACTTCAAATAATTTATACTTTACAAACCAAAATTAAAAGAAGTTTAATAAATTTTGCTTTTTTGGTTTTACTTTCCTTTCATTTTACATTTGGTATTATTTTATAACTTAATAATTAAGTTAAAACAAATATAGTTAATTCGAAATGGATACAAACAATTACATTTTAAAAATATATTTCATCATATGTAGGTATAGGTTTACTTAAAATTTTAAAATTTTTATTTGATTAAATACTAAATATTTATAAAGAGGGTGCTTTACTGAATTTTTATGATGCTTTACTTTTAATGAATTTTATAATGTTAAAATTATATATTTCGATTTTTCATTTCAGAATTTATAAATTTAAATATATATTTTTTGAAGTTAATTTATAATTGCTATGCATTCAAATGAGGGTTCTATTCAATATTTTTTTATAGGAATGGGCTTCTTTTTCAGTCAAAAAGATTTACCGTAGCTATATACATCTTCAGACAATTGCAGTAGCTATATACATCTTCAGACAATTACAGACTGGAACGAGCTTCTTGTATTGCATGCTTTGGGAAATGTAATATTAATTTAAATCCCTGAATGTAAATTTGATGCTAAGTAATGGAACTTCAGCAGTTGAATAGTATAAAGATGTGCTACATGAATACCCACCAAAATACACATCATGGCCATTTTGCTTAAGTGGAATAATTTGGCTAAAAATTCTGACTTCCAGCCACCCTTTCCACATAATGAGGTTTCATTTGCTCCCCTTGGACCACTCCTTAGAAACTTTCAACAACTCTCCTCAAATGACAAGTCTTCTAAGGAGGAAAAAAAAACTGACAATATGAAAATTCAAAACCTAGTCCCCTGTACATGCCTACTCACTTGTTAACTCAGCCAACACCAGATAAGCAAAGCAGTCTTTGAACATTACATACAATTAGAAGGTCTCAGGTATCGTAGAAACAGACTGAACATTTGTGAAAATTAATATCAATCAATTATCAAGAAACTGCACTTACAGCACTAACATCATCTAATTCATCAACTATCATCTCATCTTTGAAAAGCAATTTAAGGTATGGAAGTACTCTTGGAACAACAGGCAAATCTGCTACATTAACACTCATCATGTCAAAAGCAATGCATGTTTTGTGCATGTGTGTCTCATCAAAAACAGGTATTTTTGGGTATCTCTGGCTGAAGTGGGTCAGGATGATACGATATGCACCAGCTGAGTTTCCTACTTCTATGGCTTCCTTTGTGGTGCTGTGATTTTTAGCTACAGCTTCATCCACCAAGTCATCCTCAAAAGTTGCCTGCAAGACATTAAAAAATGTAACCATTTAGCCACTTTATCTTAAGTGTGGTTCAACAAGAGCATCAGTGAGCTCAGCCACCACAAAGCTGAATAAGCCAACCATGGAGTTTTTTAGGTGTACGTAAATTGAAAAGCCTCTAAATGACTACTGAATCAGAAAATTATAATGCTATGCTGAATTTCTTAACCTAAATGCTAACAGGACTATGACCTACAGAGAAGAAAAGTCACGCAACAAAAGGACTGTTACCCAAAACAATTACCAATTAAGTACATTTGAATTTAATTACTTGCCTCGTGTATCAGGACTGTTGCTCCATGAGACGCCTCTACCAGTTCTGGACAGGGCCTAGTGTCACCTGAGTACACAACCTTCCATCCTGGTATCATTTTCCCAACAGAATTTATTCTTTCTGCTGCCTTCAACACAACACCAAATGCCTGAGGGCAATGCACAACAGGAAAACTAATCAAAGTCTCCAACCCTGCTTCACTGAGCACTTTCTTCAAATTCAAGAGTTGAAAAGCCATGCCGCTGTCAACTGGACTGCCTGGTCTCTTCCAATAGCTCTCCATGCGGCTACCTCTTGCGAACAAAGTTGACACAGTATTCACAGTGGATTTGTCAACATCCTCAAGATTATTCAGACTTCCTGGAGCTGAGTGATCCTTATTTGATTCACTATTGCCTTCATAAGCTTCCCAGGTAGCACTAGTGGTGCTCCTACAATCAAGGAACTGCATATCCAGGTCCTCCAGTCGTTGATATGCATCTAAAAATCTCTTAAGTTGCCTCGGCCCAATAACAAGTAATGGATCATGGGCCGTGCCCTTCAATAAATTACATCGCAGAGCAAGTACTCTTGCTAATCCTGTATGGTGATCAGCATGAATATGAGAAATCCAGATACACCTTAGATTTCTCACAACATTATCAGCACCCTCCACGCCATACCTGTTGCCAGCTTACAGAAAATAGTACAAGTCCATAATAAATATACTTATCATAAGAAAAACAGTCTTAACAAAATTTTGCATTATATTACCTTCTTTTCAGTTGTCCAAGTGTTCCTTCTCCACAGTCAAGAAGTAAACCTCCTTTGGAGAAGAGATTAACATAGACAGAACTAACATTCCGGTATTTAGATGGCTGTGATGAACCTGTTCCCAGAAGTACAATCTCCATATCATCTCTCCTGATGTTCTCCAAACAAGAAGGAGCAGTATTCTCTCCCAGCCATGGCTCTTCAATCATAATATTATTGTCTTGCCCAAGAGCCATGTCTATTTTCATTTCTCCAGATCCATGCCAAAACTGGCGTACATGCTGAGCAGCATCTACAATTTCTGGGATTTCTGTAAGCAAATCATTAATAACTTCTGCGGGAGCCATCAAACTTGGAATATTGGATTTGTCCAGACCAAGGTGAGCATGAGGTCGCAAAGTAAACTGTTCAGTGTCAAATTAAGGAAACTCTAGTCATGTAAGGAAATGGACACGCATAAGCAAATACAGTGCAATTTCTAAACGTAATAATACGTCAAGCAATGACAATGGGCAGAAATATGCTAGCTTAGGCAATGGGTTAATAACCAAAATGAAGTTATCAGAAGTCCCATTTGAGATTCAGCTGTAGTCCCAAAAATAAATAAGCAAGTACCACTTGAAAACTTTTACCCCTCTACCCTGTTTTAAAAGTCCGGCATTCCATTTGTACAGTCACACATTAATTGTCTATTTCCCATATGATGTAGTAGTACATGACTTCCCACATTATCCTTGCTTTCTTTGTTTAATAAGGCTACCACTCATAGCATTGCAATGCATGCTAAAAAAATTGATGTTCCATAAAGAATTGGAAAAACAAGAAGGATAAAAATAATATAGCATTTAATTCCCTGGGGTAGATAAGCTAAAACAATCAACAGCAATCAACAAGCTTCAGAACAGCATTTGCAAAAAATAACAGATAATGATACCTAATCTATTCAACTAACCTTGATATGGGAAAAAATAACTTACATATATCAAATTAGTAACATTCAATAGGAAACAAAAATTTGACTGTGACATAATATTTAAGGAGTTGAATTGATAGTTAAGAACATTTTGTCCTGTAGTTATATTTTATTGGGAAAATCAAAGAAGTGCTACCTTGTGCTGAAAAGAAAATAAGGCATTTGATAAAGCAAAGTGGGCAAATAAAAGAGTAATATGCATTCTGAAATACCAAAGCTAATGGTCAAAAGAAGAACTGTTTTGTGCACCTTAAGAAGATTTTCAGCCAATAACCTTTCAGCAGACTCTGAGACATCAACCTGGTACAAGGATTTGAAGCAAACACTTTAGTTTCCCAGAACATTCAAATGAGAACCTATGGAAACCAGAAGTGCCCTCTGAGGATGTCCAACAAACCTCGCCTGAAACATTGGGATCTTCTTTTGAGCTGTTAAGCTGCTTAAGCGACCAAATACCTGGAGCTGGAAAAAACTGAGGGCACAGGTAATTAAGCCTTGCAGCAATTCTAGCACTGGATTTAAGAATCGGAACTTCCACATTCTTCCTGAAATGAGAACAATTATCCAAGAGGATCTGTCATGTGAGACCAATACCATCACTCCTTTGAAAGAACAGTTAAGAAAAGTTGCTTACATCTCATGTCCAGCCATAATGTGTTGGGCTGAACCAAATCTCTTCATCCACTTTTGGTAACTGGGACTACTTACTACAGAAGAAGGACTTAAATGAATGATACAAGTCACAGTTTTATAATTCTCTGGTTGATTACTTGAGTTATCTGCATAGTAACTATGAAGGTATTGTATGGATGATAATTCCTCTACATGGGATTCTGTTGGGCAGTCAACAAGAAATACAATTGGTCCAGGAATTGAAGGACCCATTACATCACTTGGATGAACCTACATGATGCAATAAAAAAATGTTATGTGTAAAAACCCATGGTAGGAAACAAGTACAACAAAAACAGGATTTCCATTGAATTTGGGGCTCACCATGATATTCTGGCGATCTGACTTCACTGAATTGCCTGATTGCAGTTCCCTATACTTTGGTCCTGGTCGCAGACCAAGAGCTTTTGCTTTTGCTGGGTCAAATTTCCCCATAATTTCAGGCAATTCACAAAGGTATAACACAGACATATCACCAGGATTTGTTGCAGTTTCTTTTAAGAAGCTTGGCCGTAGGAGAAGGGCTGATATTTTGACAACCTCATTGTCAATAAGGACAATGGGATCTGTAAATTTACCTGCACCAGACAGAGCCGTAGCATCTGAACCAAAGCTCGTTGTGTGAACCATGGCAGCATGAGGGATGAAAGACTTCATAGCATCAACCAAATATTGAAGATCTGAAGGGCCCCATATGTTGACCTTCACAATAGAAAAAACCATACTTATAATTGGCAGGAGATGCCATACTTCTCAATTTAGGTGACAAAATTATTAGGCAAACAGGGTGTTACATACATCAAATTCAATTTGATGATACTCACCGACATTCCTTCATCTCCCATGCCAGCCAACGTCAACAACAGACCTGTCAGGAAAAATAAACACTGATAATTTAGTGCTCTCACATTAATTGCATGACCATCCAAATGTCAGGAAATGTTCAAGCTTGAAGACAATAGAGCATTGTGATAACACATATATTTAAGCTTACAAGCTGCAGATCTTACATTTATGAGATCAAAGTTGATCTACAATAATATATACCTGGAATTCCACCGGCTGTTTCTGAGCAGACACGAGAGAGAAATATGTGGTCAATCTGACAAAGATAAATAAAAAACCATGTTTTGTAGTAAATTAGACTATGCACACACAGTGATGCTGTATAAAACATGGAAAGAATCATTATGATGTGAGCATGGATGCTTCTATGTGAGTGCAAGTGCCCATGTTTCTGTTTTAAGATATCCTGTACCTTTGATAGCTTGATCTTATGTTCTGTGCAGAACCGTTGCAATCCCTGCATAACAATAGTAAATTAAGGAAACAAAATAAATTTATAGGTGCCCATGGAACATAGCTACTCACTAAATTCAATGTTAAGCAATATTTTAGCATAGTATCCAAAGAATATCATGCCTGACTACAGGGCCAAAACATCAAGCAGAGAGAGAAACCTCACTCAGCATAAGCTTTCTGAATGCAACCCTCAACTAAAATGACTTAACCGAAAAAAAAAAAAAGTTGTGGCTAGTAAAATGACTATCCTTTGACCATCTCAATATGATATTCATTATGGAAGACTAAAACCAAAGGCATTTCCGAGGAAGTAATAATCACAACTTTGATCTGAATTTTCAAGAACATCTGATTTTGTAGACCATTATATATAATTTTCATTATACTGTCGATGAATGAGTGTGCATCTTAGCTAATCACCAGTAAGTAATTATAATTACATGCTTTTTATGCATTATATTGTGCAATACCCCTATGATGATTGGATAGGTTTCTTGGTAAATTCACAAAAGTGAGCGCTGAATTAGTGGCAAAAACATATATTTGTAAGAAGTCTCCAGACATCTACTTTACTAGGTGAAGTTTACAATAATGTGTTGCCTAATTCAATTACTTTAAGTAAATATGAATCACCACCAGCATGCTATTTGTAGTACTACCTAAAATTGCCATCCATATATCATCAATAATTTTGAAATTATGAATAGAAATTATATCTAGAGATTCAAAAGAGAAGAGTGAGAATTATTAATGCATATTTTTTGGAACTGTGAGTAAAAGCAGAAAGATTGATCATCTTTGATTCTTAATAGAGTTTCATTATGCATAAATGTCTCAAGGAAGGACTTGATAATTCTAGCAATTCCTTGAGCTTGAGCAACATATGTAACAAGCTGCATATGCAACTCTAACTCTCACATTCAAGAGAAAAGGCAATGCTAGCTTCTTGTTCCTAGTTAAGCTAATATCAAACCTTCATCACTTGGCAGAGTGTATGAATTCATTTAATATGTATCAGTTCGACCAAATTTACATAACTATGGAGTAGCAGACACAATAGCATCGAGAAACCAAAGTATTTCAAGCAAACCATACTGGACAAATACTCCCATAAATTCTGAATGTAGGAAAACAAAAGAATCCTAAGCATAGAACAGATTTCTCTTTATTAATTACTCAACCGTGTTACATAAAGAAATAAACTCAGTTTATAATATCCACTAACATTAAAAGGGAATATCCTAATTTTGTTTTTATATGTAAAAGGGAAATCTTTATATTATGATTACCTCACCAGCATTAAAAATGAATCTTTGCTTGTCAAAAAAAAGCAAGACTGAAGGTGAAGTATCTTGAGTATCCATTCCAGTCCCTAGAATCTGGAACACAGAGTAGAACTGTCAATAATACTAATTACAACAATACAATATAACTATAAATATGACAATTCAGCTTCAAGCAATCTCAGCTAAAACACACAGCACTTCATTAAAGAACAACCGATGGAATGTAAAACAGAATACACTAGATATCAAAACCTCCCATTACTGACTCCCAAAACGCAAATACGTTGCCACAGTTAATTCATGATCTCAAAATGATTAGAAGTGAACAACTTTAAAGAAATCCAAATTCAAAATTCAAGTACCCAATACAGCAAATGCAATTCTTTTACTAAATTCATCACTTAAAATTCTTAAAATCAAGAAATTCAAACAAACCCAATTGCCACCAACAAAAAAAAACAGAGAAAGAAAGATAGAAAGGAACTTACTTGCACATAGGAAATTGTATTTGTAGGATTGAGTTTTCTCACTTTCAACTGAAGATTTCTTTTGGGTGTATCATTCTTATCTCTACCTTCAGCCCTTCTCTTATTAAACCCAAAAGTCCCATTACCATTCTCTTCCATTGGAACCCCTCTTTCGACCCTCTTATTACTATTAGTATTACCCTCTTCTTTACTAAAAGTACTGTTCTTTCTGCTCCTAAAATTGAAAGACTGGCTGTTGTTGGGTCTTACACGGTATCGTCTTGAAGAATAAGAAGAAGAAGAAGAAGAAGAAGAGCAGAGGACAGTGAAGATAGAGTAAGGCCTTGGTCTTGAGAAGGACAAGGGTAAAGAGGGCTTTAAAGGTGAGAACAGGAGGCGCAGACTTGAGATTTGGGGCATTTGCTTTGCTTCTCTGATTTTTAAAGGCTTTTTTTTTTTTTTTAACAGATAGGGATTTTGAAAGGGTTTTAGCTGCTGCACATTGAACAAGCAACTGTCCAACGTATAATTTTTATTATTATTTTAACAATATAATTTTTTTTAATGAAAAAAAAAAAGTTTTGGGTTCAAAAAAAGATTGAAACTTTGGTCCAATTTAGAAAAAAAATTGGCCCAAAAACATATATTTTGTGCTCCCACATCTGTGTAAGATAAGATAAATAAAAGCCACCACACATACATTAAAGCATTGCTGTAGCAATTTTTTCATGCAAATATCCAATGCAACTTAAGTATCCATCTTTGTAGGAACTTTGTTTCAAATTTCTGAAATATCAAGAAAAGAATGGGCACTACTCTTCAACTTAACTCTTATGGTTTGGCTAATTCCTTGAAACCATCTTACAACTTGAAAACAATCCTTAGTAAGCCAGCTTCAAGGTCTATTAGTTTCTCTAGAGTTAAAATAAGGGCCACTGCCACACTTCCTGAGAGTAAATCTGATGCCAAGCAAGACCTTTCTACTGAAGAACCACCTGCTGTCAATATTGCATTTGTTCATGTAAGTGATCATGACAATGGTTATTAACTTATTGCTAAATAATTTAGGTGCCATTGGTTAATTTGATGGGTTCTGCTGTTTGTTGAAGTCTGTGTTACTACCAGATGGAACTCCTGATGTGCATTTTCGTACTACCTGTGGTGGCCAAAAACTTAGGAATATAATGTTGGATTCAAATGTTGAGCTGTATGGACCATATGTAAGTTTCTAATTTTATAGTAAGAATTTTATTTACATGTAGTTTTTTTTATGAGGGATTTGTATGGCTTGGCATGATATATATATTATATTGTTTGATTTTTCAGGGTAGACCTTTGCTAAATTGTGCAGGGGGTGGAACCTGTGGAACTTGCATGGTGGAGGTGAATTATTATACATATCATTTAATCTAATAGCACTTCATGTTTGCAGACAATGTAACATTTTTTTTTTCATTAATTTGATATCCTAGTGGTGTTGGGTAGTCACATGCACTCTGACCATTCTTAAGTTATTTGTAAATCTTGAGGCTATATATATCAAGCAACTGTTCTGATAACTGTTTTTATTATTAATTTATTACATGATTTTGGTACCTATATAGCACAAATTTGTGAGAGCAACAATTATAGGCTTCTTAATGAGCAATGTCATCTTTTATATTGTAGGTTATAATGGGAAAGGAGCTTCTCAGCCATCGTACAGATAGAGAAAAGGAGATTCTGAAGAAGGTACAGTGATCATTTACATTATTTGACAAATTGTTAGAGAATTAAAAATAGAGACAATGCACTGAGCTTTATAAGAAAGGAGACAAATATATAGCCGGAGGACTTGAACCTGCTGAGCCTCCTTAATTTTTTTTAAGTATTATTATATGACTTAATTAAACTTGATTAAGAAGCTGACATTCAATGTTGCTTTTTTTTTCTTCAATCAAGAAACCAAAAAACTGGAGACTTGCCTGCCAAACCACAGTTGGTAAACCAGATTCTAGAGGAATGGTATGTGAACTCACTATATTTGCACTATTCTGTTACAATGTTGACACTAATTGGCTAGTTTTATTATGTTGAGTGGCATGTCAGTGGCATCTTTCCCCATCAAAGATAGTCTCAGTTCGAGATCTATCTTAAACATCTAAAGAAATTATTTTTTTGATACTCTCCTATGATACCAAAAATAAAAGTAAATTATTTTAAAATATATCTCATTTTCTATTAGCAGATAATAATCGTGATTTTTATGAATTTTTTAAGAAATAACATATAATAAAAAAATTAGCCACATTTTCTTTTAAATTATAAAAAATTGAAGCATTTTACTCTCAGTTTTTTTTTTCTCATTTTATTAATCTAAAATTGTGTAGGTTGCCATCCAGCAACTGCCTGAGTGGAAAGCTCATGAATGGAAATATGAGAAAGTATTGCCTTCAGAGTTCTCCTAGTGAAGACATTTTTGTGTACTTTTTAGTATTGTTAGTTCCAATTAATTTACAGAATCTTTATAACAAGGTCATGAGCAAAAATTTTCTTAATTGCCATTTTCTCATGAAATTCTCGACAGATTCAATCACAAAACTAAAGAAAAATTTAAAAATGAGAAGAGAACAAGCAAATAAAACTGATATATATATACACACACATACGGCATAACAATCGAAATAATTTTTAATTTTATCGTACTTAGATTGATGTACTAGATACAAAATAAAGAAATTTATTTTTTTCTCCGAACTATTACTATTTAGAGTGGGATTCTAATTAATCCAATTTGATGGGAATAAAACAATAAAAGTAGTAAAAGTCTTCAATAATTAATTTAACTTAATTTTGTACATCACTATTCAAACTTATGATATTGTTTAAGAACAGCTTGTTAATTTCAACTAGTGGTGGCAATTGTGTATTGTTTTGTCAAATCAAATCAATTGAATGAGAAAGAAAGAAATGTGGGTTGTTACATATAGTTCCAATCAAATACCACAATAAGCCTTTCATGCTCTTATCCAGCAAAGCACACTATGCATGTAAATTTGGAATTGGTCCAAAAACTATGAGTTGCACATATAATAATTGATCCTGAATTATTGAGGCCATGCCCATCTCCAAGATCATGAAGAAGACAAAAGAAAAGTAGCTGCTTGCTGCACATCGTCAACTTATCCATCCATTTCTCATAAAGCAAAAGCTAACCACAAAGAAAGCTTTACAAGACCAAGGACCAAATAGGACTAAAATGTAAAGATAAAAGAAAAAAGAACAGTAAAAAAAGGAGGAGGAGCAAAAATATTGCTTCTCTTCTTTTTATTACAAAGACTCAAATGGATTAGAAACACAACACAAAAAAAATTACAATTTTTTAACTTAAAAATCATTGGATAAAGGAGAGTGATCACCAGGCATGTACAAGTTTCCATAGATGAGACCAGCAAGGCCACCTCCAACAAGTGGGCCAACCCAGTAGATCCAGTTGTCGTGGAAGTCGCCGCTGACGACGGCCGGGCCGAAGGAACGAGCCGGGTTCATGGATCCACCAGAGAATGGGCCTGCAGCTAAGATGTTGGCACCAACAATGAAACCAATGGCCATGGGAGCAATGATGCCAAGAGATCCCTTCTTGGGGTCAGCTGCAGTTGCATACACTGTGTAGACCAAGGCAAATGTGATCACGATCTCCATTACCACTCCTTCAATTGCTCCAACACCAGCTGCAACGCTGTGGATTGGTATTGCCTGAAGAAAGAAGTAGCAAAAATGTTAGAAAATTCTTAGATTATTTTCTATTTGAAGTCTTTTTTTTTTTTTTTGAAATTTATAAGTTATACGGCGGGTTATAAATGTTTAATCAGCCAAGAAAATATAAAAATTACCCTTGTATATGCATGAAAATATGAATAGTAGAAGGGCAGAAAGGTCCTTAAATTTTGTATAGAGGTTTTATACGTTCACTAATTCATTAATACGGTGTGTACACAGTAGCTATAGCTTACCAAGCCTCCAGTGACAACTTTGAGAAGGAAGCAGGCAACAATGGAGCCAAGAAGCTGAGCAATCCAGTAGAAGATGCCAGTGAGAACGGTGATTTGGCCACCAAGAGCCAATCCAAAAGTGACTGCAGGGTTAACATGGCCACCAGAGATGTTTGCACCTACAGCAACAGCAACAAAAAGAGCAAAACCATGGCAAACAGCAATAGCCACTAGACCAGCAGGATCAAGAGCTGCATCAGATGTCAATTTACCTACAAAAGATATAGAAGAAAAAACACCCTCTCTTGTTTAGAAAAAGACTAAAACAAAAAAAGAACATAAACAACACTTACATGAATATAATGTACTAACCATAAGCTATGGCAGAACCAACACCAGCAAAAACAAAGAGCAAAGTTGAGATAAATTCAGCAAGATAGGCTTTAAAAGAGCCTAAACTGAAAGAATCATCAAAGCGACCAAAGGCAATTCCTGCCATTTTTTTTTCAAACAAGACCAATTAGCTCTTAATAAAAGAAAAAAATGGAGGATAATATAAGGATATATGGGGAAGAAAAGCTAGTTCAGATAGCACAAAAATGCCTTTATCAAGGTCACATATTTATATACAATGAGTTGACACATAAAAATAGAAAGAAAAATAAAAGTGGTGCATAGAAGAAAAAGGATATATTATCAAATGAAGTCATGAGTTGTTTTTTTGGAGTATTATTATTATTATTATTTTTTATCATTTAAAAATCCGAGGGCTCTTAGGAGAGCGGAGGAATCGAACCCCTGCCCTCTACCTTGACGTCCCCGTACTGTAGCCACTAGGGTTTACAACACGAGTAGGAAAAATTCATAGAATTTTTAAACCCACACAGAAAGGGACACCAGTGGAGTTCAAACCCTCACTAGTGGGCATCTTGGGTAAATGCCTTGCCACCCAAACCAAGAGGCGTAGGGGAGCATTATTGTTCTCTAGTATACATTAACATGTATTTTATATGTGTAATATTTTTAAATTTGGACCAACTAATTAAATAAAAAAACTGACCAAAAGTTTGGTTTGAATTAAAATTTAAATATTTTAAGAAGTAATTTAAAATAAAAATTATCTTTTTTTGTATCGTATTAATATATTTTTATTGATATGTTTAGCAATTTTATATTTTTATTTTTTTTAAGTTGAATTAATTGAACTGAATAATCGAACCGCTGATATTATTTTTGGTTCAATTTTAAAAACATTGCTTATGTATAAGGATAAAAGGAATATGGAGGTGGAACTTTACATGCCCATCCAATCAGGTTTGTTCATGCTGTCCTAGCTGTCATTAATTTTCTTTATTAGAAGTGTCTGGATGCACATCAATGAATTTTCCATGTCATCACCAACAACTTCTATATGAATTGGAGAGAGATGGGAGGATAAAAAAAAAGGGTAGTGATTAAGGCATGACTAACTTTGGTCCACAAAGAGCAACCGACCATGTTCTAAAAGTGTGGCTGCAACTTATTTTAGCTATAAGACTTGAAAATTGAGTGGATAGAATTAGATGGGGTTTTATTTTTGCATATATATAATTGAGGGTTTTGATTTTTTTTAAGCTTAATATTATCATGTTTTGGTTGCTAATTAATTTAAGTAACTAATTAGGCCGGCTTAAGGGGGGAAAAAAGAGGGTGGAAAGGAATCTCTAGGAGCTTTGGCTTTCATGGGGAAATTTTTCAAAAAAAGAATAGAGAGAGCTTTGTTTGTTTGCTTCTACATTATTCTTTTTGGTTGTGTTTATATCAATGCAATTAATTATGTTTCTTGCTTTGCCTCTTCCTTTTTGAAAAATTCTAATGTCATTCTTGCTTTTGCCATTTTCACCTCTTGGAAAAGGGATTTTGGATATCCACTATGTGATTCTATTGTACTATTGCCTACTGGGGCAAGTGATTTGTGGCTGTGAATTGGAGAAAATGTATGTGATGCCAACCGACCTTTTTTCCTTTTTCTCCTCATGGTTTCAATGGAGAATTCACAATATCATTGCCATTGATGAGTACTATATAATAATTAGAGTTGGTAGAGAAAAATCATTAACAAGATTCTTTCAATTCAAGTGTCATGAACCACATTGAAACATTACATGTTCTTTGGCTTTAATTTCCTTGATATTGTCCACTAAATCAAAGGGATTATTACTTAAATTTTCAACTTGCTATAGTATAGACATGAAGGATATGTTATGGCTCTCCAAATCTTGAAGAATTGCAATTTTCACCTCTTTTATAATACTTCCAACGGGGCTATTTACCAAAATAGGGTCCCAAATTTTGTAAATACCATTCTTGTGATTGTTAAAAAAAAAAATCCATATTTTGTGGTTTCTTTTAAAAAAAATTCAAATTTATGGTTGTAAGTTGTTGACTAATTTTTTTTTTATAAGGGGCCATTTCGCCAGTAGCACAGGCGAAATGGCCCCTTACAAAAAAAATTTTTGGGACACTAATTTAATGGTATTTTGGAAAAAAAAAAGCCCACGAGGGAGAGAAAATTACGTGAAATTTTTTGACGCAAGCTGTGTTGAAAACGGATGTCCGAACAGTAATTTGATGAATAATAAAATAGTAACTTTTTGTAGAATTTTGCATGTTACTATTCACGTATTGCAAAAAAATTATGATATTTCGGAAAAAAAAATATCACGAGAACGAGAAAAAGATATTGTTCAAGTTGAAGAATAGTGATGAACTAATTAAGTGTTTTTGTTAGATTTTAAAGAAAAAATAAAAAAAATGAATTATTGTTTTAAATTGAATTTGATTGAATTTTTATCTGTTTTTAAATTTTTTTAGTTGAATTTGAACTGAAAATAGTAGAATTCTTTTCAAAATAATTATTTTAAAAAATTATTAAAAAAATTATGGGACACGTGGCGCTACATGTCCTACGTACTCCCTCTTGTGTGTCAACAAATTTTGACACATCACCGTCCACGTCAGCGCAAGGTCAGCACCGACTACCGAAAATTGGCTCTGGGTACTTTTTTTGTTACTGGATTGAAAGATTGTAAGATTTTGCGTTAAAAAAAAAATGTTGGACACTTTATTGGTATAAGTCTAAAAGGTTGGGTACCGTGAGTGCAATTTATCAATATTTTTTTATGCTTTTAGTGATGCGTGGCGCCACGTGTCACTATGCATCTCGCCTGCCGATGTGTCGCGACATGTCACACTCCACGTATGCGCCATGTCAGCTCCGACTACCGGAAAGTGGCTTTGGGCACTTTTGCGTTACCGGATCCAAAAGTTGGGAGATTTTGCGTTACAAAAAAAAGGTTGGGCACTTTGATGGTATATGTGTCAAAGGTTGGGTACCGTCAGTACAATTTACCCCACATTTACCTAATGTAGTAGCTCGGCGTATTGCTTCCTTCTGGTCCTGATAAGGTTGTTGACAAAATCATCTATGTGCTTAATGTTCTTCTTAAGAGAAGCTTCAGATCCAATGTTGAAATACCTTTTCAATTTCGAAAATTGATCCACAAGGCGCTGGTGAATCAAGGCATTGGATTCATCAAACGCCTTCATGACAGCAGTGCCCTCATTCCTGGAACCCTCCAAGCAATGTAATTCCACTCCAAATCCAACTTTGAATATGGAATCCAAAGTGATTTCATTAGTACATCCTATTAAAAGAAGAAAAAAAAAACTATACTTATTACAAATGGAAGAAATTAATTTCAATGCAAAGGGTTGGCTCAGTAGTGCAAGTCTCACTGAGTTTCTGTGTGACGAAGTTTCATAGCACAAGAATTCATGTTCAAATTTTTATGAGGCCAAATTTTGTAGGACCAACACCGGCCATAAAATTGGAACATAGATTAGTCCCAACTCTCATATTCAATATGGTGTGGGTCATCTCGTGATAACACATAAAAGATGATTTCCATCAAAACAAAGAGAGAGTAAGAAAATAGGAGGGACTAACCTGCATATCAAAAATAGGATCAACAATTGTAATCTCGGAGATGACTCTAACGAGTTTAATAGCATTTTTTCTAAAAACAGAACAGCTAAAATCTCTAACAATTCTAGTTGAGAACTCAAAGCTAGCAAGCTTCCTCTGTTGCTTCCACTTATCTCCATCAACTGAAAAAATACCTTCACCAAATTGATCACTCTCTACTTCTTTATTGTACTTCCCTCTCGAATATCTATGGAAATTTGTTTTTAACATATGCTCGATGTTCCTCGTATCTGTAGTGGACAGCGAGCTATGGTTTGGGATAAGAATACGAAAGTACTATGCTTTTTGGCTATTTCAGTTTGGTAATCATAGAAGTTGTCATTATAGCGAAAGAGTTGGCCAAATACTGTGCCGATCACTGGGGTCTTTGATGGATTTTCCTGAGTAGATTTTGAGCATGAGGCATGCGAAAGTAAAGAAGATTAGTAGAAATGGGGTCGTTGTGAAGGTGAAGATGGCAAAGAGAATATCCATTTTCTTGAGAAAAAGAGGTGCAGCAAGAGTAAACAGAGCACATCTAGTTGTTTCTTGTCGCAGAGATGTGAAATTATTTAGGGGCTCGTGTTTCATGATCCAAAAAACAATTCAACAGCTGTTTCTCTGGTTATTTATTTATATCTCATGCTTAAGTAACAATTCTGACATATTAAATCTGAAAGTTCGCATATCAAGAGTTTCAACTTCCAAGAAACACCCACCTGTAAAGTATAACTAAACAATGCTATTACACCAGCAGAGCTCACAATGATATATGATTAACACAATACCAATTCATGAGCTTGTTGTCCTCGGAAATGCACGGAGATAAAGAGCTTCATTTATGTGAAGGGTGAACATAGTCCTGTAAGTTACTTTTCTTGTCTCATCAGCCAATTTGAAGCGAAAGAATCGAAGAAGAGCCATTGACACTATCTTCATCTGTCGATAAGCAAAGTCTTTCCCCAGACAAGCGCGAGGGCCAGCCTGCAAGATGCAACCCATTCACTAATTTTAGATATTCATTTTGAAATTGCGCTTTAAGTAAGAGAAGACAAAGAACATAAACATCACATGGAATGCTACGAATTTGAAGGGTGATTCAGGTTGGAATAATCCATTGTTGAGCCATCTTTCTGGCCGAAACTCCTCAGCGTCCTCTCCCCAAATATAACGCATTCTGCCCATGGCGTATGCCATGTAATACAATCCATCACCCTTTTTCATCTTGAAGCCATCAGGAAGCACATCATCCACTTCTGCACATCGTCCATCCTTATGCACACAAAGCAACCATGTCATCAATAGGCACAATTACCAATCTAGGGTAAAAAATATTTTTTATTCTCATTTTAGGGTAGTTTTAAAAATAATTCCCATTTTTAGGGTGAAAGGGAAAAAAATTTCCAATTTAGGGTGAATTTGACCAACCCAGACGGTCAAATTGTACAAAACGCTACTAGGAATAGCGTTTTGTACAGACCGAACCGAACCAACCGGTTCGGTCGATTATATTTAGGTTCGGTTTGATTTCAGTTTTTAAAAATATATAACTGACTGGTTCTGTTTAATTTCGGTTTTTAAGTTGGAAAACTGAAAATAACTAAACCGACCGAGTCATATATATTTATTATAAAAATATTAAATAAAATATATTAATTAGAAAAATTATATATAAATATTAAAATTATAAATAAAAATATTTT
>CATIWO010365162.1:0-14421 GCA_949673435.1 Macaranga tanarius | reverse complement strand
ATGTAGGACTTGTAATTTGATTACATGACTACTTTGCTTGTTGATAAAATAATGTCCATGATGCATGATTAGTTGTGTAAATGCATGTGATTTGGTTCTTAGGGCATGAATGGATTCAAACTTGATGCAAATATTGCATTCTTCCTAAAAATTTTAAAATTCTGCATATATGATTGCTTTGATTCTCCATTCCCTTCACATGCACCTTTGGAATGTTGCTGGAGCATTGCATAATCCAAATGGTATCCTTCTACAAGCAAATGTGCCATACGGACATGCCAATGTCATCTTCTCTTGATCGTTTAGAGCAATAGCAATCTGATTGTATCCTAAATAGCCATCCAAGAAACAATTGAAAGTATGTCCTACTATCCTTTCCAACATTTGATCAATGAATGGTAGTGGAAAGTGATCCTTTCTAGTAGCAGAATTCAACTTCTGGTAGTCAATGCACACTCTCCATCCATTCACTACTCTTGCAGGATTTTGCTTACCTTCTTCATTTTCCACCACAGTCATGCCTCCTTTCTTTGGCACACACTAGATCGAACTTACCCATGAACTGTCTGAAATTTGGTAAATAATTCTAGCATCTAATAACTTGACCACTTCTTGCATGTTTGGATTGAGCCTTCTTTACCTTTTAATGGTTGGCTTATGTCCTTCTTCCATTAGAATTTTATACATGCAATAAGATGGACTTATACCTCTAATGTCAAAAATTTACCAACCAATTGCTCTTATTCTTCTCTTAAGCATCTTCACAAGCAAATCCTCTTGATCTTGGGTGAGTTTAGAGGACATAATCATGGGTAAAGTTTGATTTTCACCAAGAAAAGTGTACATCAAATGTTGAGGTAAAGGTTTTAAATCTACATTTAGTGGTTTTATGATTGAAGGTGGTGTCAGTTTAGTGTTTGGTAATTGAAAATGGGGTAGATGGGGTTGGTGTTTGAGGTTTTTGTAATCTTACGAGGATTATACCCGCGGACACTTCTCAATATTCTTAAATTCTACAAAATTTGCCAACCTCCTTCATTAGACTTCATTCACACAATCATCCAAAACATCAACTCTTAAGCATAAATCATTATCAGAAGGATATTTCATACCTTGATAGATGTTGAACTTACAACTCTCCTCACTTACTCTCAATGTCAAAGTATCATATAAACATCAATGCTTGCTTTTGTAGTGTAGAGGAAAGGCATACCAAGGATTAATGAAACATCTTCATATTCTTCAAAGTCAAGGATAACAAAGTCAATTGGAAAGATGAATTTTCCCGCCCTTACAAGTACATCTTCTACTATACCTTTTGGTGCTTTTATTGTCGTATCTGCAAGTTGCAAGCGAATGATTGTAGGTTTTGCCTCTCCTAGTCCCAATTTCCTGTAAATTGACAAAGGGATAAGATTAATGGAAGCACCTGAATCACATAATAATTTTTGAAACGATAAATTTCCAACATAACAAGGGATAGTAAGATTCCCTAGTTGCTTCCTTTTCAAAAGAAGTTTATTATAGATGATTGCACTGTACTCCTTTATCAGCATAACTATCTCGCATTCTTATAACTTCTTCTTGTTTGAAATCAGCTCCTTTGAGAACTTTGCATATTTTGGCATATGAGAGAGACATTCCATAAGAGGCATATTGATATGGAGTGTCTTGGATCTTTCCAAGTACTTAGCAACTTACTGATCATGCTCCTATTTCTTTAGCCTTTGTAGATATAGTACTAGAGGTTCATACTGTTAAATTGGTGGTGCCTTTGCTTTCTCCTTAGTATCATTTTAAGCTTCTGGATCCTTTTTTATAGCAACCCATTCATCTTCTTGCTCTTTCTCTCCATCGTTCTTCTTTTCTTCACATTAAAGTGTTGCTTTAGGTGTTTGAATCTCTGTGCCACTACTCAAGGTGATAGCCTTCAACTGTTCCTTTGGGTTTTTCTCCATGTTGCTCGGTAATGGACCTTGATTCCTTGTAAACAAGGAATGTGCCAGCTGCCCCATTTGCACTTCTAGATTTTGAATAGAAGAAGAATGATTTTGAATCATTTGCTCTATCCTCTTTTAAGCTTCATCTTGCTGACTCATCTTTGATGACATTACATCATGAATTTCTCCATCTTACTTTCCATTGAAGTTCCTAAGGATGAACCTTTGTCTTAGTGAAATTGAGGTTAAGGTTGTTGTGCATTCTGACCTCTAAATCCTGGTGGTACTTGTGGTCACCACTGGTTATTTCCTTGATTGCTCTAAGAGAGATTTGGGTGATTCCTCCAACTAGGATTGTAAGTGTTACCATAGAATTGTTTTTGAGGCCCTTTGAAGTTACCCACATAGTTGACACCCTCTGTGGACATTCTTTGCATCATTTGATATTCTATTGTAAGATGACCTCCTTGATAGAATTTGTAAGAGGAAGACAATGTAGATACTGCATTAAGGTTCACTTTGTCCATCCTTTTTGTCAGAGCATCAAGTTTGGCATTCAACATGGTAAAATTGTCCACTTCTATTGCTCCTACTTTATTTGAAATGGTCCTCTCATTAGACCATAAACTTTGTATATTGGCCATTTCTTTAAAGAGATCTAAGGTATCTTTTGGTGTTTTTGACATGATAGTGCCTCCAACTGCTGTATTAATGTTGACTCTAACTGCATGATTAACTCTTTTATAGAATGATTATACCAAATCCCATATAAGAATTAATTGAGTTAGGCACTGCTTCTGAAGGTCTTTGAATCTTTCCCAGCACTCATAGAATGTTTCATCATCTCTTTGGAAGAAAGAGTTGATCTCATTTCTAATCCTTAAGACCTTTGCGGGTGGTAAGTATTTGTTGAAGAAAGTATTGTAAAGCTCTTGCCAAGTGTTGATGGAGTTAGGTGGCAGACTTGTAAACCATCTTTTTGCTCTATCCATAAGAGAAAATGGAAAGAAAATCAACCAGATTGCATCAGGCTATACTCCATTCATCTTGAAAATGGAACAGTACTCCAAAAATTGAGACATATGACCAAATGGATCCTCATATGATAGCCCATTAAATGGTGAATTTTGGATCATTGTCGGCTTGATTTCAAAGTTGTTTGCTACTATCGCTAGCCTTATAATTGATGTTTGGTCACCTTGTGTTAGTGATGTGCCCTAGGCCAATTGTATTATGGCCATATTGTGACTTTTTCTATTTTCCATCATTATAATAAAGAGGCATTTTATCATATTCACTCTATTGAATTCCATGAATGTTTAACTCTATTTAAGATCATCAAGTGTGTGACTTGATAGTAGAACTCTTAGATGGTAAATGAGTTATATTCTAAATCATCCCTAGTCGGTCATTATTATGGGAGAATAATGAATGAAGACTAGTATGAGGTTGACTGATGATTATGTTTTACTGATCATGTATACGAGATACAAAGTTAAGTCATAGGTACATAGGATGCACTTGATTGACCCACTATGAGAATGCTACATGGATAATTGTCATAAGTTATTCTCATTGAAATGATATTATTGTAGTCCTCTGACCTGAGATCATCATTGAGTCCTACATGATGAGTTTTATATTTTAACACATTCTAATGTTATCTTTAACAGGATAATGTAATAGATTGTGATTAGATATAAAATAAATCATGTGAGCAGTATGAGTGATCAAGAAGGAATTTGTCCCTCACTAATCATGAGGAAGATATCTATGGGCCCCTCGATAAATTAGACTGAATGTAAATGCATGGCCATGCTTGAAATTGGTTGATAAGGAGTTATCAATTTTAATCTAATTGAGGTCGATAAATAATTAAATTAGTAAGGATGACATAAACCATGCCTTGTGTTCAATCTAAGATATTGTGTACAAAAGGACTGTAATATTATTATTAAATAGGTTATGTCGGATTACTGACCTTCACATGACTTAGGTAGTCATAATATCTTGCAAGAGGCCACTTATGACTTATGGGTTGCCAATAGGATTAGAGGCCCATCGCCAATGCTATGTGAACCTACAGGGTCACACACTTAGAACAGACCCAAAATGGATATTGGGCTTATTAGCCTAATTAGATAATTATCGCTCTTATATGTAAATGGTTAAAATTTATTTATGGTAAAAGTTATCATAATTAAATTTTAAAAGGAAAAATATATTTATAAATATATATCTAAAATAGTTTTGGTATTTGAGTAGGACTCTCCAAACCCTAATTGATATGGATATATATATAGTTATATATCACATATAGGATTAGAGTTCTCTGCACATCTATTATTCATAAACATACATTATTTGAGAAAGAAATACACAGAGAGAAAATTGAGAGAAAAGGTGCTAGCACACCGAGTTCATTTTGGGTGTTCTGTTCGTGTGGATACTAGTAGAGGATGGTGCTCTATAGTAGCATCTGTAATCCGGAAGAAGAAAATAAAAACCTCGAGGTAGGGTGTCACCGGAGTGAACCTCCTCTCTTCCTTCCTACAATCTTGCCTTTGAACTCATTTTGGTAAGATTCTACACTCGATTGAATTGATTTAATCTGAACTACTTAGATCTTAGTGAGGGTTCTTAAGGTTAAAAGTTTTGTTTTTCGCTGCCTGTTTGTGACCCGGAACCCAACAGTGGTATATTTGTGTCTCACTAATCATGAGGAGGATATCTATGGGCCCCTCGATAGATGAGACTGAATGTAAATGCATGGCCATGCTTAAAATCAGTTGATAAGGAGTTATCAATTTTAGTCTAATTGAGATCGATAAATAATTGAATAATTAAGGATGACATAAACCATACCTTATATTCAATCTAAGACATCGTGTACAAAAGGACTGTAATATTATTGTTAAATAGGTTGTGTCGGATTACTCACCTTCACATGACTTGGGTAGTTATAATATCTTGCTAGAGGCCACTTATGACTTATAGGCTACCAATGGGATTGGAGGCCCATTGCCAACGTTATGTGAACCTACAGGGTCACACACTTAGAACAGACCCAAAATGGATATTGGACTTATTAGCCCAATTAGATAATTATCTCTCTTATGTGTAAATGGTTAAAATTTATTTACGGTAAAAGTTATCATAATTAAATTTTAAAAGGAAAAATATATTTATAAATATATATAATAAACCAAAATAATTTTGGTATTTGAGTAGGACTCTCCAAACCCTAATTTATGTGGATATATATATATAGTTATATATCACACATAGGAGAAGAGTTCTCTACACATCTATTATTCATAAACATACGTTCTTTAAGAAAGAAATACACAGAGAGAAAATTGAGAGAAAAGGTGCTAGCACACCGAGTTTAATTTGGGTGTTCTGTTCATATAGATACCAGTAGAGGACGGTGCTCTATAGTAGCATCTGTAGTCTGGAAGAAGAAAATGAAAAGCTTGAGATAGGGTGTCACCGGAGTCAACCTCCTCTCCTCCTTCCTACAATCTTTCCTTTGAACTCGTCTTGGTAAGATTCTACACTCGATTGAATTGATTTAATCTGAACTACTTGGATCTTGGTGAGGGTTCTTAGGGTTAAAATTTTTGTTTTCCACTGCCTTTTGTGACTCATAACCCAACAATTGATCCTTCTGAAGGTATAGTACTTATATGATGTAAATGGATCTTCAAGAGAAAGATTGATGCAGATAGGAAGGTTGATACCTATAAAGCTAGGCTTGTAGCGAAAGGGTTTTGTCAAAGGTAAGGGGTCAACTCTGAGGAGACCTTTTCACCAGTGCCCATGCTTAAATCCATTCAGATTCTTCTTGCTATAGCCACACACTATGATAATGAGGTTTATCAAATGGATGTCAAAACTGCCTTTCTTAATTGTTATGTTGAGGAAGAGATATTCATGGAGCAACCCAAGTGTTTTGAATCTGAGGATGGCTCAAAAGTGTGCAAACTTAATAGATCTATTTATGGTCTAAAGTGATCTTAAACGAGTTGGAATTACTATTTCGATGAGGCTATTCGTTCTTATAGTTTCACTAAGAATGAGGATGAGCCATGTATTTATAAGAAGGTTAGTGGGAGTTAACTCACTTTCCTAGTCTTGTATATGGATGACATTTTATTGATTGGTAATGATATCGGTATGCTTACTATTGTGAAACTGAGGTTATCTAAGACCTTCTCGATGAAAGACTTAGGGGAAGCTACCTATATTCTAGGAATTTTAGTTTATAGAGATAGATCGAAAAGAATGATAGGCCCATTCCAAAGTCTTTACTTGGAAAAGGTGTTAAAGAGGTTCAACATGCTTGAATCTAAGAGAGGATTGTTACTATTTAGGCATGGTATCCACCTATTGAAAGCGATGTCGCCCAAGACACCTGAGGAGATGGAAGAAATGGCTAAGGTTTCTTATGCTTCAGCTATAGGAAGCCTAATGTATGCCATGTTATATACTAGGCTAGATATTGCATATGTTGTCAATGTGATTAGCAGGTTTCAATCTAACCCAGGCTTGGAGCATTGGGTGGCGGTTAAGGCTATCCTTAAGTACTTGAGAATGACTAAGGATTTAGTTTTAACTTATGAAAGAGGTGACTTATAGCTTGTAGGTTTCATGGATTCTGACTTTCGATTGGATGTAGATGATAGAAAGTCTATCTCTAGGTTTTTGTTTACCTATAAAAGAGGTGTAGTATGCTGGAAGAGTTCCAAGCAGAGTATTACTACTGATTCCACTATAGAGGTAAAGTATATAGCTGCATCGGATGCTGCTAAGGAAGATGTTTGGATATGAAAGTTTGTCACCAAACTAGGAGTTATTCCTTCCATTGAGTCGGTAGTCCCTCTCTTCTGCGGCAACAATGGAGCCATTATATTGGCAAAGGAACTAAGTTCTCACCTAAAATCCAAACACATAGAAAGGCGATATCATATTATCATAGAACTTATTAGAAAGGGCAATGTGCTTGTGTAAAAGGTAGCTTCAATCGATAATATGGCTAATCCACTAACTAAAATTCTCATTCAACTGTAATTAGACTGACATATTGAGAAGATGGGTCTTAGATATTATAATAAATGGCACTAGTGCAAGTGGGAGATTGTTAGTATAGATATGCTCTAGTGCCATTCTTGTATGATGACATTGTACTTTTATCCCGATTGGAAACAAAATAATATTAATTTAAATTAAATATTAAGTTCATTTGAATATTTACCCTTTAGTATTATATTATATGAGTTTATTATTAATAGTTAATAATATGAGTGATAAACTCATTTAACATATGTTATAAATGTTCACAGTCATTGGATTAATATAAAAGTAGTATTAATCCCTCGACTATCACCTTTGCCTATTTTTCTTGTTCGGTACGTGATATCGATAGTGGAAGATAATGAGTCTCATGCTACTTGATATGAGATATTAGAATAGACATATAAATACTCATGTGATGGGTGGATTGAACTGTAACATAAGATTTGTGATTGCATGGAAATTCACTCTTGTCAACAATTGCAAACTTAGAAATAATAGTGCACATTGTCCTTTGACCTGAGGCTATACGGTCATCCATATATGGTTAGTTAGAGTTTGTTATTGCTTACATACCTGTGCTAGCTATGTATGGGTATATGGTGTGTGGTGGCTCGAGTCGATTATATATAGGGATGAGTGATCCGCCAAGATGGAATCCATTACCTGGAGTGAACCAAGATAAGATCCTATGCTATCTAAGTTATTCTTGATGAAGAATTACTTGGCCAGGTTAAACTTAACTTACCCGAAAAGCATTGCTGTGATAAAAAAGAGTTTCTAGTCATGTTTTATCGAGAATTGAATTGAAGATGAAGTCATATGATTGAGGCAATTAGAGTTTGACTAAACTATAACTCTAGCCGATATCGGGATCTTGTAATGAAGAGACATTTAGTGCATGGTAATTATGTTCTATGGTTCTTGTAGATCTATGGAAAACATTCATTTTTAATTAGGTAGTCATGACATCTATACTAGGGGTCACTCAAGACTTATGAGAACTAAATATAATTGATTGGGATTTTCACATTTAGCATGGAAAGGTGTTTCCATTATATTAAGTGTTAATATTATTTCCCATTACCAATTAGACTTGAACCTAAAAATTCACACACATAAGAGTTACACAAATAATAATAATTATTAATTTAATTGTTAATTAAAGAGTTTAATTAATTAATTAAATTAATTGGATTGGATTTGCACATGTGCGAGGATCTAGCATATCCCGAAATCTAAATTCAAAGGTTAGGACTAAATGTGATTAATTAAATATTAATTTGGACATAATTTAATAAATGATATTAAGTTCAAGGACTAAATTGATATTTACCTCTAATTGTAGTATGGATATGGGCCATAAGATGAACCATAAGGATTAAATATGATGGATAAGATTTAGGCTTTATTTAAGAGTTAAATAAGCTCATGAGTTGTCTTATTTAGTTTGGTTTAAATGGGTCTTGTTTAAGAGTTAAACAAGTACAAGACCTTAGCCTAACTCATTAAGAGTTATTGAAGTCAAAGGCTAAGCTTATTCTTGTAACTAAACTAATCCCACTTATTTAAAAAGCAAGGCCACCTAAGCAAAAAGCTATGCATGCATATAGTTAGAGTGTGAGACGCTCAAAGGCAAACATGCATGTAGCTTGAGTGTGAGACACTCAAACTCACATATGCATGACACTCAATCTATTATCATATGTATGTCTTTAAGTTAATGGGTTTTGTAGAGATAAAAAATTAATGCACATTAGAGAGTTTTTTTATTCTCACACTATTGAGAGAAAAATAGAGAGAATTCTCATGAGTTGAGATATCATCTTCTTCTTTCTTCTTCATTTAAGTGTAGAGAATGACAAAAATCATAAGTGTTGTGAGCTCTTAAGCAAAAGGCCATTATTGTACAAGAGTTATACAAATATGTATCCATCATTGATATCCATTGGAGGTTGCTACAAAGTCCTACACATTCAAGTTTAGAGGAGTTCTAGCAAGTGTCTTGGGTCATCATCAAGAGGAGAGGCTTACGAGTAGTTCTCCATCATCCTTCAAATCTCATTAGAGCAACTTGTGTGTTTCAAGCTAAAGGCTTCACATTTTGGGAGCATATAGCTTATATATCACAACAACCTAAAACTTGTCGAACGTGCTACAAACACTAGGAGTTTATAAGTATTACTAAATTCTTAAATATTAGGCTCTTGACTTGTAATGTTTTGTGTTGTTTATTATTTTAAAATGTTGTCCATTAATTCATGTTTTTAATCATGTAATTGTATTTATAATGTGATTTTGGGTTAGATGAGATTCTAGTATTCATGTAGGAGTTGCATGTGGTTAAAATTATCAAAATTTTGCTTAATCCGTTTGGTTGCTATGAATCTCCCTTCAATTGCTATGTTAACCTCTATTTCATAGGTGTTTTATTAATTATAGGATTAGATTTATATTTCCTATATATTTTCCTTTTTTATATGTATTGACTAATGTTTAAAGCATTTTACTCCTTAATCCCTTTTTCCATTTTTTACTTTATCTTATTGTAAATGGCTATATATTATATTTGTTGTGAATGTTGTGAATGCTTGCATTTTATGTTCCATTATAAATATAAAACTAGGGTGATGCGACAAGTAAATAGGTGTCGTATAACGAAAAATAGTTAAGTAGAAACCACTTCCTGAGCTTAGAATCTCTGACAAAAGGAACAGATTTTGCGCAGTACTAGGAATCTATTTTTCATTCTTGAGTGATCTGGTGGCGACTCCAATTGCACGAGGCTTCTTTAGGAATGCCTGAAAATGAATTCTTGATACACCTTTTTAAAAGGCGTATTCGGCTTAATCTGATGCCACAGTTGTAAATCAATTATGGTGCCCGACAAAAACTGGCTCGCTCACAGATTGACTTTTTATTTCATTTTTAATCGAGTATCAATTGGAATCATTATTTTTTCACTTGATTCATTTATTTTTCAATTGGTATCTTTGTTCTTTATTTGGTATTCATTTGGTATCCATTTCATTTTTCAATTAGTACCCTTGTTTTCAATTGATATCATTCTTTTCTCAATTAGTATTCTTATTGTTCATTTGATATCATTCATTATACTTCATTTGCTTTTTGTTTTTCATTTGGTATCTTTCCCTTTTGATTTCTACCTTTTTTTACTTTGACAAAAGGGGAGAGAAATTTGGTATTTTGAATGACAATAATCATCTTTGAATTATAAATAGATTGCCAAATGGAGGAGAAACTAAATTTTTAATATGATTGAATGATATTTAATATGTTTAAGTCACATATGATTGAATGATATTTCATATATTTAACTCACCTTAGCATATATTGAAGGGGAGAAATTTCAAAAAGTTCGAAAACCCCTTGGTTTATATTTGGGGGGGAGTATTATAAAATAAATACATACACATGCACGTAGTGATTTTTAATTATCATTTTAAAATTAATTGTCAAATTTAAAAAAGGGGAGATTGTTGACCCTTTGCCTGAATAATGTATTGATCAATCTCAAATCAACATTGGTTTTGACTTTAATAATTAATTTTAACTGCTAACTTATGCATTTGATTGTAATTATAAATTAGTTCAAAGTCATATTCATTGAACTAAGTTTTGAAGGCAAAAAATCAAGTTTTAGAAGCTTGAAGAGTCCCTTACGAGTACGCCTTATGATCCTGAAAAGCACCCATAAATCATAGCTGAATTGAAGCAAGTTAGCTAAGATGGCAGTACTACTCATTGTAACACCCTCGACCACAAACATACATGTATCCACAATAATACATAACCACGTGGCATAAGAAAGTTTCTCATGTATATAATAAAATCTTATACATGATCCTTTCACTATTATAACTAAGTATACATGATGTCTTTACATAAACCAAAATGCCAAATGTAAATAAGGATGAGATTGTTGACACCAAGCTTGCTTCTGACCCACCTAAGTTCATAAACACCGCCCACCTCAAGCTCTATCTATCTACATCCTGAAAAACATATTTTACAAAGGAATGAGCTTGTGACTCAATAAGCAATTATTAATATAATCCAACATATAATACTTCTCAAGAACTAATTAACATGAAATAACTATAATAACTAAAAATATGGACTACACGGGTGGTTCTCTTCTTGTGTAGTCTACTGGCCAAAATTTACAGTCGGGACACGGTTTGGAATATAGCCGTATTTCGACCTGTCTACCTCACTGTCTAAAATTCCAAATGTAGACACGGCCAAGGATATGCACGTGTCTTTGCCTATGTATCTCTCTATCCAATATTTCACATACATATATGACCATACAGAAAATGCACATGGCCGTGTATTAAGGCCACACAACCGCATCAAACATGTTTATCAACCCTGAAACACTTTAATAATATACACAAACACCCCAACTCATTTTTGGGTGTAACATATACAATCATTCAAGATTTCAGTCATTCATAATCATCAATAGTAGCCTACCAAGTGATATTACATACATAGGATTATGTATAAATAAACATTATTACATAACTCTAACCATTTCATTCACATTTCACATTAAATCAAAATTCAACATTATATATGCAACACAAATGCAAGAACATATATCCATACATAGTAAAATGTTCGGCTGGAATCAATAACACTTAATAAAATATATATATATATCCATAACCAATTCACATAATTACAAGAATGTGTACATCCACATTTCCATCTCATTGCTCAATATCTAGCCAAAACCATTTCTATACCATCACCTCACATAAAGCCACATTTGGCATATCTCTCACATTCGTATTCACAATTTCAAATGGCCATATAGTGAGACTATTTGCTCGACTTAGTCTCACTTCTTTTAATTTAATCATAGCTAGCTATCTGTCTGGCTCAGCTTTCCCATTTCACAATCAGTGAAGATTATCTGTCCGGCTCAGTCTTCACTCAACACACTATCTCACATATCATCATTTCTTCACTTGTTTCACCTTTTTGTGAAACATAAACATCATATACAATATAACTCAACACCATTTCATCATAATAAGTCATCATATTAACAATTCATCCACAATCACTAATTCATTCTCACATTCACATTATTCATCATACATAAAAATGATATCTACCATAATTCACAATACAGACATGTCCAGTACATAAAAGAGTGGAAACTCATTCCACCTCATCCTTCTCAAATCCACAATTTAACCATATTCAATTCATAACTTAAATCATAATTCACTATTCACACATTCATTACATCTCATTTCTTGCCACATCAAATGTCTTGCACAATGGACACAATTATACAACCATTATATATATACAAAAGAATCAATATTTAGATATATAAGTATTATATTAATAATCACTTACCTCCAAGCTTTTAACTCCTTCAAAAAGAACAACTCCTCCTATTGAGTAGGGTCTCCTTTATCTCTATCAACTCCTACATGCAACCATATATTAATCTCACATAGCTAACATAACACTTGCACTCAAATGCAACTAAGTGCAACTCCATGCTCAAGATTCAATGTATTCAAATAATTCACACACAAGTCCAATGACCATGAAACTTCTATTAAAGCTATTCATATGAGTCTACTAACAATTCTAATTTGAATTTCTCAAATCAGATATGTATACAATTTATTATGGATTTTGGATTAAAATTGGGTAAAATAGAGCACTCATTATGAGTAGTAAAATGTTCGGCTCTAATAGATAAGCTTAATAGAAATTTCAGCTCAAAATCAAAACACAAAAGTTATAGAGAACTCCTTAAAGTTTCTAGTTCATTAAGCCTTGATCAATTTGGAGTTCTAAAACTCTATATATCACCATATAACCAACACAATAAAAAATTCACAAACCAGCCTATATACTACTGCTGTCGTATTTGATATATGAAGTTCATGATGCTCTTAAAAATTATAGACACATCTAATAATTACCAAATTCATATAGACTCTACCTATATAAGTCTACTTTCATTCCGAATTAAAATCATATAATTCGCACATGTAGAGAATAAATTATAAATTTTTGAATCTATTCAGGTAGAACAGGGTATTAGCATGAGCAATAAAATATTGAACCCTATGAGACCCTATCAACCTCAGATTCAGATCGAGCTCAAAACATAAAAATTATAAAAGACTCTCTAAAGGTTTGATAGAATCTAACCATGCTAAAATCAGAGTTCTATAACTCAAGTTATAGCAAAGAAAATAAGACTGAGAAATAGAGGGACAAGAGCCAAAATTGCAACTAATCAAACTCAACTTAAATCAACACAAAAACAAAATTAGAACTTACCAATTGATGCTTATATGGATTAAAGACTTTTAATGCCTCCCAATTGCTAGCTTATAAGGTTAGCGTTGAGCCATAAAAATACCTTATTATAACAATCTTGTTAATAAGATTATGTTGGGTTTTCATGTTACAAACACATAATAGAAATAAAAATTTAAACACATAAAACCCTCACAGGATCCATATAATTCGGTGAAATTAATAAAAATAGTTCCAGAATCTCACCAAGACGACCACAATGTGAGACTGTCGGAAAGATAAGAGGGGGTTCACTCCGATGATACCCTACCTCGAGCCTTTCGTATGTTCTGTTGGATAAAGATGTTGCTATTTTGGTATATTAATACAGAAAAACCTTATAGAAAAAAATGTATATATATACATCAATTAGAGTTTTACCAACCTGTTAATTACCAAAACAGTTTTGGTATATTAATATTTATTGGGTTTCGGGTCACATACACGTAGCGGAAAATAAAAACTTTTGACCCTAAGAACCCCACCAAGATCAAAGTAGTTCACATTAAATCAATATGTATCGAGTGTAGATTCTTACCAAGATGAAATCAAAGGTAAGATTGTAGGAAGGAAGAGAGGAGGTTCACTCCGGTGACACTCTACCTCAAGCCTTTTGTTATCTTGTATTAGAATATAGACACAGCCAAAGAGTAACGTCCCCTACCGGTATCTACACGAATAGAACACCCAAAAATGATGTAGGTGTGCTAGTACATTTCCTCTCAATTTTCTCTCGGTGCTTTTGTTCTCAAAGAATGTATGTTTTGTGAATGATAGATGTGCAGAGAACTCTCTCCTTCTAAACTCCTAAATGATATATCCATATATATCTCCTAGGATTTAGTATTTCACAAGTACCAAAACTCTTTTTGGTTTTATCATTATCCTTTATTTATATATATATATATATATATATATCTTAAAACTATTTTAGATATATATTTATAAATATATTTTCCTTTTAAAATTTAATTATGATAACTTTTACCATAAATAAAATTTAACCATTTACACATAAGAGAGATAATTATCTAATTGGGCT
>CATIWO010365116.1:0-20184 GCA_949673435.1 Macaranga tanarius | reverse complement strand
TGATGTTCTCCTCCAGACATCTTGAGAATGAGAAGATAGTCAACAGGATATGTAAGATTATGTGGCACAATAGGCTACCCTGTTAGCTATCTTTATGTTGTGATCTTCAATATCTGAAAAATTCAGATGTGAATGACCTATAACTCAAAAATGATGTGGTCCTGCAAGATTATGTGAATTGTCAGACAACTTAAAAATTTCCAAACCATTTAAAATGGGACGTGCTGATGATCCTTTGTCACTTCTCATAGAAATTGGCAGATACTTTACGCCTTCACCATGTGTGGAAAGATTCACAATATGATCTCTGTAAGTGGAAATTCTAGCACCATGGCTCTAATAAAAAAATATCGGCATGGTCTTCAGCAGTTTGATTATTGATATGAACAAGAAAAACTCTTTGGCCATCTTGATGAATTTTGCTTGAAATCTCATAGAAATGGAGTCTAACAAGGTAATAAAAGCCAAAATCAATAGGGAATGACCATTTAGCACTATAGTTACTTGCAGGTGCATCTAGAATTATTGTGGCAGAGGTGTAAACATGGATTGGAGCTGCATACAATGTCGATGAGCTTGACTTAATTTTAACTTCTGACTTAGTGGTGCTTATCGCACCTTCTGACTTAATTTCAGCGTCGATGAGCTTGATGATGATGTTCATCATCATCTTTTGTAATATACTTTTAGCCACCACCCCAAAATTAAAACTTCTTTTGTTGTGTATATATGTATATATATGTGTGTTTTCTTATTCAATTCTACTGCTGGATATGGATCGATTCAGACACAAGACAAGCAAAAAAAGCAAAACCCATGTCTTTAATTAAGAGTATATATACATACATATATATAAAATATCAAGAAACATAACATAAAAACAAGAAACGAAAGAGGGTGAGAGAGAGAGGAGAAGAAGAAGAAGAGGCGAAGGGAAAAAGAAAAAAAATTTAGGGCTCTAATTGATATTTTTATATTAAAAAATTACAATCTAATACAAGAAAAAAGGAAATTTTAATATATATTAAATGAGGGGCCAAAAACACAGAACAAACTTAATTTTGTGCTTAAATGGTCCAACAAAAATGTTAGGGGCATATGTGCTCCTCGGTATAAACTTTAAGGGTGGAATTGCACCTTTACCCTATCGCCCTATCATTTTTAACACTGTCAATTCAAGCCGTTAACAGAGGGGCCAAAATCATAGTTGAAACTTATTTTTGTGCTAAAATGCTCCAAAAAAATGTAAGGAGCATATATGCTCCTGAGCATAAATATTAGGGGCTAAAATGCACCTTTGCCCTAATAAATATTACTTATTTAAAACCATTACAATCATTAAAAATAAGTTAAATAAAATATAAAATTAAAACTTTGTATATATATACAATATAATAAAATATTACTGGTGGAAAACAATGGTGGAACCCTACACCTCAAATTTATTAGCTTTTCAGCTCTCTTAAATCCAAAAGACTTATGTCCCGAGAGATCATACTCAACCGAGTTACAACCGCAGTCAAGTCACTTATTCAATCACTGATGCCCAAAAGACAAACTCCACCGAGCCAAGATACTCATAATCATGCCCGAGAGATGAACTCAACCGAGCCAACATTCTCATACTCATGCCTGAGAGACAAACTCAACTGAGCTAAAATACTCATAATCATACCTGAGAGATGAACTCAACCGAGCTAAAATACTCATAATTATGTCCGAGAGACAAACTCCACCAAGCCAAAATACTCATACTTATGCTCGAGAGATGAACTCAACCAAGCTAAAATACTTATAATTATGTCCGAGAGACGAACTCCACCGAGCCAAAATACTCATACTTATGCCCGAGAGACGAACTCAACCGAGCCAAAATACTCATAATTATGCCCGAGAGACGAACTCAACCGAGCCAAAATACTCATAATTATGCCCGAGAGACGAACTCCACCGAGCCAAAATATTTTGTATGAAGAATAAAATAAATAAGATTATTAAATCTTGATGCTTCATCTAAAATCATGCATGCTATCTAAAATTTCCATAATAATAATTTCATCATCATAAATAATAAATAAGAATTTATATTATAAAATCTTATTTCATCTCAAATTTAATTAAAGACATTATGTATAAAATTATAACAGACATTTTCTAATATTAACTCACAGGTAGAGTGTGTCGGCTGACATGTTCTCGCCTGCCTGGGATCCGCAGCTCTAGCTCCCGAACTCTCTAGAATAATAAATATTTGTTTTAAAGAAATATGCTTACATAAATAACAAATAAATTCATAATAATTTCCAATAATTGCGGAAAAATTATTAAAATTAATGACTCATTAAAACTGACTTAAAAGCACCTTAAAATGACATTTGAGGCTAAAAGGATTAATTTTGATGAGTTGAGACCATTTAAATGGAAATAGTGTAATTTCCATTGAAACACTTCTAGGATTTTTAATTAAAAATCGTAAGGAATTAGACCTAGCTCCAGTTATAAAAATTAATCCTTATAATTAATACTATTTATTAAAAATAAAATCATAATTTTTTGGGCTGGTCACTGTTCCTCATCGAAATCCAGTTAGAACTCACCAGATTTTCTCACTGGAAAACGTGTTTTACTCTACCCAAACATATCAACATGATTTCAGCAATGTATAGAACTCAAATATAGTCTCAAACTCAACAAACATCTACCAAAATAATAGATCGAAGAGAAAAATGGAAATTACTCAATAAATTCCGATCAATACTAAAACCACATGGATCGGACTCAAATTTGGTACTACGAGACTCCTGGAGACAAGATGAGTACGTTGGTGGTAGTGGTTATCGTCAACTGTCACCGAAAAAGAAGATCCAACGTCGGAAGTAGATGGCTGAATTTTCAGAGGCTTACCGGTAAAAATCTAGACCATTCTAAACAAAACAAAAACTACTAATATGTAGAGGACATTAAGAAGGAGATGTGGTTCAAATTTCATGATGATCGTACATCATTTAACTAGTGATCGGAGAGAAAAATGGTGACAGATGCTACAGTAAAAAGGACAGAGAAGATTAGGGTCTCCTTTGAAAGTCTACATCTAATCTATATATAGACAAATAAGTTGGCAAATTACCACTCTAGTATCCGCACTTTTGAAAAAATTCGACTTAGTCCTTTCTCTTTAATTCTTACAAAAAGTCCCAACAATTAAATGGGTTAACTCTCAAAACCATATATAATTACTAGCAATTAAATGAGTTAATGTCTAACCTGATATAATATAATATATAATATGAACAACAACATTAATAATAAAATTTCAAGTTATTACAGAAAATAAAAATAAAAAATAGAGAAAGGAAAAAAAAAAGAGTAGGAGAAATGAAAAAATAGGAAAAGAAAAAAAAGAAGCAGAGAAGGGAAATAACAATAAAAAATAAAAATAAAAAAATGGAGAGGACAAAAGAAGAAGAGAAGAAAAAGGTAAGGAGAAAGTATAAATAAAAAAAAGGGAAATGAAAAAAGAAGGGAAGCATGATAAAAAAACAAGAAAAAAATAAAAAAAATAAAAAGAAGGGAAGAGAGAAAAAGTTAGAAAAAATAAAAATAAAAAGGAGGAAAGGAAAAATAAGGAGAAAATAAAAATAAAAAAGGAAAAAAAAATGAGAGAAGGAAAGAAATAAAAAAAAAAGAAGAGAATGGAAAACTAAAAAAAGAAAAAGGAAAAAAGAATGGAAGTAGAAGAAAAAAATAAAAAAACAATTAACTTATGCTATTTTTCAAAATTTTTTAGGTACTTTGTGGTATTTTTGAAAAACAATTTTAAAAAATAGATAAATTATAAAATTTCCTAAAAGAGAAGTAGTGCTAATATAAAAATTAATTATAATTATAATATATTATTTTATTTTAACATTAATTTTAATATATAAAAAATTAACTATAATATTATTTTTATATATAAAAAATAATTATAAAATATTTTAATTGATAAATAATATTGATTTTCATTCCCATTTCTTAGTAAACCAAACACTTTTTTCACATTTTCATTCCCTTTTCTATTCCATTTTATTCCTTTCTATTCTAATTCCGATTCCGATTCCAATTCCCAAGTATGAACTAAACGCCCCCTAAAATTAATGAGGCTGCCGTTAATGTTATAAAATTAAAATTGAAAATTTATCACGCAATGTATGAAAATATGTACAACTGTCTAAGTAATAATAGGTTAAGAAAGAGATTGAGAAAATATTATATATTTAAATTCAAACTAACTATTGAGGTTACAAATTTTAAGTTTTCAAATAACAAATAAAAATATCTATCTGAAAATATCGCATTGCAATTAGTAAAATTAAAATAATAAAAAGTGATAAAATTATGTTTGGCCTAGATTTTCCCATATGTTTCGTGTGTAGAAATCTATTGATTTAGGCTCATTTTTCATATGCACAAGACTTCCTCTCCTTTCTCGTTCTTTATAAGGCAGAGCTCCCATTTACTAAGCAATGTGAGATATGGTTTTTTTCAAATATTTATAACAAATCTCTATATATTTCTAAAAGATGAAATTTTTTTTGAAAAATCATTTTACTAGGTTAATCATGGGTGTATATATTTCAAATTGATGTTTTTTGAACTATAAATCAATTTTAGAAAAATGAGACATAATTTATAGATTGTTGATGAAACTTAAATATTCTATGAACTAAAAAGTCTATTGTAATGTTCTGCTGCAAAAGTGATCAGAGAAACAAACAAACAAACAAATACAAAACAATGACAAAATAAAGAAACAAATAGACACCAAGATTTACATGAAAAACCCCAAGGTAGAAAAAACCACAGATAAAGAAGGAGATAATTTCACTATCTTGTAAAAGAGCGTATAAAAGAGTATTAAGGTAACTAAACAATCACAAAATAAGACTTGATCCAACCCTAATTCGATACACATATATATTTAACACAAGTGGAGATAAAACAGGAGAAAAAATAGTTTCCTAAATTTAAAATCGTCTATCCTGCATGCTACACAGTTGTATATCAGTCCGTGCCTAGAATGGAAAAACTCTTTCGAACATGGTTTGCAACACGCTCGTGTCTCGGGCTATGTTCATCTCTGAACAAATGGCAGCTTGTAACACGGTTACTGACATGCTAGTGTCTCAAACCATATTGTCTTCAAACTTGAATATCATGAATAGGAATGGGTCTAATCCTTATGTACCACAAACTCCTTAATAAATCTATAATACCATTTTCAACTAAGATGTTAAACGTGAAGTGAATGAATCTCCACCAAATTCACATCACAAGACTTAACATATAAAACAATGATCTTATTCATAAAATTACTCCCCCTCCCTCACAATTTTGCAATTTAATGTTGTTGTGCATTATTAGGCCATGAGCACTCCTGGTTATTCATAAATGCTCTAGAAATTATATCACAATCTTATTGAAGTTGCCCCACTTCACATTTATATAGGTGATTTTATCAAGTACATATTTACAATGATATACAACACTATTAATGGATATAAAATCATTAGGAGAATTAGCTCATCCTCTCAAATAATGTAATCCAACACTTGCTCACAATATAGAAATGAACATTATTTTAGTGTTAGCAGGAATAATATTGACTTCTTATTATCTATTTGAATATTATTCATATGATCTCCAATTACAAAGGTTGGCTTAAATCTCATTCACCTTGATGTTTTATAAATTAATTTTTTCCCAATGGTTTAGTCAAACAATCGGCCAAATTCACTTCTGACTTTACATAGTCAATACATATTATTCCATCATTGAACAATTGTTTTATCACTTCATGTTTTAATCTAATGTGTCTATTCTTACAATTGAAAGTTCTGTTCTTTAAAATGACTATTGCTGCTTGACAACCATAATACATAGATACTAAAGCCTTGCTTAGTTGGAGGTAATGAACCTTGTAATGGAATGCCCATTACATTCCATAATTCATTACCATACTTGGTAAATGAATTTTTTTTTTGTTCCAGTGTAATAGAGATTACAGAGGGAATCTCCATTACCTTCAAAGTTGTATTTGGTAATCCCTAAAAAATGTGTGTATTCCTCATTACAATACATCTTAGAAAAATTATAAAAAATACCCCACTTTTTAATTTTATTTACTTGAAGATCTTAACTTTTCATTTATTACTTCTATACCCAATTTTATTTTCATATATGCCCTCATGCCCTATTTTATTTTCTTATATGCCCCATTCTTTATTTTTTATTTTTTTCTTATTTTTTTACTGTTCCTTTTTTTATTTTTATTTTCTCTTATTTTTTCTTATACTCTTTTTTCCTATTTTTTTTATTTTCTCTTTATTTTTTTATTTCTTTTTTTTTTTTTAATTTTTATGTTCTCTTTATTTTTTTCCATCCTCCCATTGTATGTTGTCACCATTACTCTAACACATCATGGGTAAAATAATTAAATTAATATATTCCAGATATCTTCATAATTTGGGTTCGGTTTATGATATAATATCAACAGAAAATACTTCTTTCAAAAATATTTTAACTCCTTATAATATCACATATGGTTCACATGTTTAACCTTTGTCCCACAAAATATTATGTTCTTCTTTATAATCAGTGAACTAGAGTCTGAAGACATCAAACAATTCAGAACATTGTGAAAAAATTGCAGTCCAGAAGGGAAATGATGGAGCCTCTTATGGATCAAATACTGATGTGTGATAGAAAAGAAGTACATGAATATATAGCACCATAACCATGCATCTCTACAGAAGCTGAAAATAAAGAAGTTGGTGTTGATAGTACTGTTGAAAAATGTAGTAAAGAGGTTGAGGTTGAAAGCAAGTAGATGTGAGAAACGGGGTAGAAAAATTGTAGAGTACTAATAGTGTGTGCTTTCTAAGTTAAAGGGCTACGCATAGAACTGGACAAACCTTTTGGCCTTTCATTGTTGATGAGCATACAGGCTACAACAATGGTTTATGATATTAAAAATTTTAAAAATTAAAAATAAGGTTGATAATTAAATTTTTAATTATTTTTATAATGATTAATAATTAAAAATTATTTGAGTAAATTTTAATTATTTTTATTTTAAAAATTATTTAATAATTTAAATTTAATTTTTTAATATTAGATATTGATATTATTATATTATATTAATAATAGATAAATTATAAATTTAAAAGTTGAAGATAAAATTTTTTAAAAAATTCATTACATTACATTATATGAAAATAGTATAAATAAGTATAAGAATGTAATACTTATTACATTACATTTGTTTTAAAGTTCATGTAACCAAACATGGTAATGAAATGATAAAACATTCCATTCCATTGCATTTTTAATTTAATTACTTTACTCATTACATTCCATTTAATTCCATTATCACCAACCAAGTAAGGTCTAAGATCTTACTTGGTTGGAGGTAATGGGTCTTGTAATGAAATGCCCATTATATTCCATGATCCATTACCATACTTGGTAGATGAATTTTTTTTTATTCCAGTATAATGAAGATTACAGAGGGAATCCCCATTACTTTCAAAGCTGTATTTGGCAATCCGTAAAAAATTTGTGTATTCCTCATTACAATACATCTTTCTTTTTCTTGTTTTCCATCCTGATAGTTATCTTCTTATTTTTATTTTTATAATGATTAATAATTAAAAATTATTTGAGTAAATTTTAATTATTTTTATTAAAAAATTATTTAATAATTTAAATTTAATTTTTTAATATTAGGTATTGATATTCTTATATTATATTAATAATAGTTAAATTATAAATTTACAAGTTGAAGATAATTTTTTTTTAAAAAAAAATTCATTACATATATGATATGAAAATAGTATAACCAAGTATAAGAATGTAATACTCATTACATTACGTTTGTTTTAAAGCTCATCTAACTAAGCATGATAATGGAATGATAAATACATTTCATTCAATTGCATTCTCAATTCCATTACTTTACTCATTACATTTCATTCCATTACCACCAACCAAGCAAGACCTAAAGTGTTGATTTGATATCCAATGAAATTTATGCTAAGAAATTTCTTATCCACTCAGTTTCACTATAGTTGACTCAAGAGTTACAACTTTTAGTTTTATGGTGGATCTAGCAATAATGGTCTACTTAATTGATTTTCAAGCTATAACACCTCCAACGATAGTAAAAATATATCAATTACTGAATTTTGATTTTTATGAATATGAAATCCAATTAACATCATTGTATCCTTTTAATTCATCAAGAAATCCACTATACTAAATACCATAGATTATAATACCTCTCAATTGTTAGGTAATTACCTAAGTATATTTTAATTAAAAAATAGGATCACCTTAATTTTACTTTAACTGAGTGTTGGCATCATAAGGAGTATCCATAGGAGTTACATCAAAATGTCTAAACTTCTTAAGAAGTCTTTTAACATAATTATCTTATGATAATATTAAACTATTATCTCTCTTTATAATTTTAACACCGAGAATGATATTAGCTTCAACATGTCTTTCATATCAAATTTACAGTTAGAAAACACTTGGTACTATGTACCAAATCAAGGTAGGTGGCAAATATAAGCATGAAAATAATTATTACATATTCACTATCAACAATTTTAGTATGCACACATTTATCCACTTGAATAGATAAAAATATATCCTCATTAAATTATGATCAAAATTATTATACCACTATTACAGTGCTTGTTTAAGACAATATAATGGATTTTTCAATTTGTAAACTTTATTTTCATGTTCATGTATTACACAGTCTTTATTTTGCACCATGTGTATATTTCTTCTCCTAAGTTTCTATTTAAAAATGTTGTTTGGACATTCGTTTGATAAATAAAAAATTTATAAATAGAAGCTAATGCAATTAAAATAAAAATTGATGAAATTCAAGTTACATGAGAAAAATTGTCAAAATAGTCAATATTTTATTTTAGAATGAAACCTTTAACTACTAATCTAACTTTATATTTATCAATTGAATTATCAGAAAAATATTTTCTTTTAAAAGTTCATTTATAGCCAATTGATTTTTTTCTCAAAGCTAAATCAACTAAATCTTAGATTTGATTTTGAAAAATAAAATTAAGTTCAGTTTTAATGGCTTATTTCAAAAATGAGGCATTAAAAGAAAAGACAACTTAATTCGAAGTAAGTTTAAAGGTCATTTTCTACAAAATAGGTATAAAAATTATTTCCAAAAGAAAATTATTTTCTTAGTCTCCTGCACCTTCTCGATATAATATATGAATTATGAGGGTTAACATTTGAATTGTTAAGGTTATCCACTTTGGTACACAAAAAAATTTATTAGATAGTAAAAAATATGTTTAGAGAATTCTACATTCATTGTCTCAATAATAGTTTTGTGTTCTAGAATATTACTTTTCAAAACAAGAAATCTGTATGGAATATTATGATTATTATAACCAATAAACATGTAACCAAAAGTCTTAGAAACTATTTTTATTTTTTTAGAATCAAGTAATATAACTTCAGCAAAACACCTTTACATTATTAAATATTTTAAATTAGGTACTTGATCTTTCAATAAGTCATAAGGTATCTTTCTAGTTTTCTTATATAGAACTCTATTTTGTATATGACATTCAAATAAAATGGCATCTCTCTGGCGCCTCTTGGGGACAGAGGCGTCACCTCTGTAGCAAACAAGCGGTGCCTCTATATAGAGGAGGCACCTCTGTGGTCCACTCTGCACCCTAATTTGCTTGAATTTGATCAATTTGAGAGGTAAACTTGAACCGAACATTAGAATAACATACATGAGCAATTGAGGTGTTAAAAAACTACTAAAATTCATGAACTTAGTGCATCACAAATTGAATATGATCTGAAATAATTTCTAAGCCATGTGAATGACATATAGTTATGAGTCTCAGACAAAGAAACTAAATTCTTGAAAGTAATTCTATCAAATCTATGAATTTTACTGTCAAATGAGAAATAAACATTGGAATAATATGATTATTGTGTAAATTAAAATAAATGTTCTATGCACATTATATTGATCAAATTATGTATAAGTGAGGTTTAAATACATATCTATACTAGTATAAATGTGGTTGGGAAAGATGAGTTGGCCATTCAATGTATATAACTGTCTTTAGAATAGCGCAGGGATTCAGAGGTGCCTAGAGGCTAGAGGCTAATGTGGTTGAGGGGCATGGCCTAGGGACGGAGCTGTCGTATTTTCACCACCACCATATTGTCGGCTTAGGTTCTGGCTTAAAGAGATAGATGATTAGAGCATAGATACTTATATATTAAGTTATTTTTATTAGCATCTAGTACTCTCACATTTGTATATATGTGTATATATTTTATCTTGCTCAGATGGTGATATAGTACCGATGTTATTATGTCTATGAGTTGTTATTATTTTAGAAATGTTTCTTGTCATCTAGTTATATTCAGAGTATTTAATTATAGAAAATGTATGACATGGAATGTTAATATTGTGGTTGAGATTGTTCAATGCAAGGATATATTATTATCTTAAATATCCACCAACATATTCTTACTTGGCAATTAAATTGTAGTGAATAGAATTTATATTAAGGAATAATCAGATAGAGTTAGAAACAAATATTTACTGTTGTTGGTAATATAAGAGAATTTAAATTTTATTGTAAAGAGATTCTTTATGGGTTGTAAGGTAATATCTCTATTACTATTAATTCTTTAGTTAGATATACTAATGGAATTAGTAGTAGTGGGGTGTTACATTTAATTAGTATTAGAGCCTAGGCTATTAGGTTCTGTAGATACTAAGAAATATTAAGTTACATATTGTAGATATTAAGAAATATTGGATTGGTGGATCTTAATTTTTGGAATATGTATATTGAGATGATGAGAATTACTAAAGTCTTGTGATTTTATTTTCAGAAGATAGCAAGAACTAGAGGTCCATTAATAGGGAATTAAGGTAGAGGTCGTGGACAAGGCCGTGGTAAGGGGTAAAGGTAGAGGCAAAGGATGTGAGGTCTAACCAGATTCAGTCAGGCTAGTTGAGTTAGCCAGTATGCTAGCAGCAGTAGAACATTTCAGGAAGAATCATCTCTATCGCCAGCCTCAATTGACAACGAGAGAGATGATATACCAGATGTTTGAATAAATAGTTTACAAAGTAGCTTTACTTCAGCTACCTCAGCATTGATCTTTTGAGCATGTACCTAGAAGGGCAAGGAATTTTCATCAAGCACCACCGGTGATGCCCGTGAATGTGGCAAACCAAACTGCAGCCTCGGTAGTTCATATAAATGCTACCGATTTGGCTTGTATGATGGCAACGATGATGTTGGAATGAGAAAGGTACAGGAAGCCTAGAGATATCATCAAGCATTTAAAAAAGTGTTGGGCTTATGATTTTCACGGTACCTTGGACCTAGGACAGGCGGATAAGTGGGTTAAAACTGTGGAAAAAGCCTTCAATATGTTACAACTGAGCGATGAAGAGAAAGTGAATAATGTGTATGGTATCATGTTTGAGAAAGCAGATGACTGGCTGATGAGAGTGAGAAATCTATATGGGGAAGCTTTCACATGGTAGCTTTTCAAAGAAGAGTTCGGTAGGGAGTACTTAATTGAGACTTTCCAAAAGCAGAGGAAGGCTGCTTTCTGATAGTATGCAAGCTAGCATGGTTATTTAGAATCATTTTATTATCTTTTTATTTATTTTTCATTTGCATTTTAATTATTTATTTCACTTTTATTGTTATTTTTTGTGCTTTGATGTTGCTTGTGTTTTATAAGTCATTCTAGGCTAATTTTATGATTAAAGTAGAATTGGAGTGCATTGGAGTGTATTATAAAAGCCAAAAGAATCAAAGGAAGCATTTTTAGGCCTGTGCTGAGTTGGCACAACATGCCAACTCGTGACAGGGGCTGGCTGTGCCGAGTCGGCACAGTGGTGCCGAGTCCAAGGAGTGCAACTTTTCAACTTTGCACAGTTTTTGTATTTTGGATATAATTTATTCTATAGACCTCTAAATTAAGTGATTCAAGTTGCATTGGAAAGATAACTTAAAGACCTAAAACTTTCATGATGAAACTTTTCAGAAATAAAATAAATTCGATGGACAAAAATACCCTTGAATTTACTACATCTGCACAGAGTGGTGACTTTCCAATTGTATACGAATTTTAATCACTTGTAACTCTTCCTAAAGCCTATAAATACATGTGTTGGCTGCATTTCAGAAAAAGAGGATAGAAATTTTAGATAAAAGACATCAGAAAGCATATTATTATTTATTAAAAGTGTTAGTTTTATTTAGTTATTATTATTAGTGCAATTCAATATTCAAGTGAAGAACATTCAAAGAAAGTCAAGAAATCTTCAAGAAAGCTATCTATATTTAAAGTTCTATCTTTCTCTCTTAGTACTTTGTATTTTATTTTCCTTCTTGTTGTTATTTAATTGTGCTTATCATGTATCTTGGCTAGGCCATTGTTGTTCGAATTGCAAGGAAAAATGAATTAATGAATTATATTTTTATTTTATGTTATGTTAATGGTTTGAATTCAATTGTAAGTTTGAATGTATTATGTATGCTTGATCACCATATATGATATTTTAATTAAATATGTACACAATGAGAGTTGGTGCATTTTGGTGGATATATAATTGAATTCTCTAAAGGTAATGAAATCACTTGGAGACAAGGGTTTCTACTTAATAAAAATTATAAGTCTTGTATGGTAATATTATGGATTATGTTTATCTCTACAATGACATGAGAATTCTTGTAGACTTTAAATGAATTATCCTTTATTGACAATGAAAGTTGCATTTATACTTTATACCATGTTTATAATCATTTGATGTAGCTATTTGTTTATTTTGTAATTCTTGGTAAATTCCTACTTGTTATTCTAATAAACCATATTTAACTTGATATTTATAATAATTAGATTAATTAGTGTAGTTAGTAATTAATTAGAATAATCCAACAATTTTCTTTATTAATATTTTGCCTATCCATCTTAGTACCTATTCGGTTAATATAAAGTTCACAAATTCCCAGTGTTCGACACCCTACTTACTCTATACTTAGTCTTAGAGACTAGGGTAATGTAATTTGACCCACACCACTTTCATAAATTTGGTACAAGGATCAATGTCAGTTTGAAAATACACTGACAAATTTGAAGACTTATATCAATATGCGAAAGACATTTACCCGACTGAGGAAGCAAAGAGTGAAAGGTTACGAGATGGCTTGCATGTGTCTCTAAGAGGAAAGTTAAACCTTTATGTTGGGACAACCTTTCGAGGTTGGTAGAAAAAGTCATGGAATAAGAAAGATTGGACAAAGAATTGGAAACTACCAATCGGACGAGATCTTACCATCAGAAGGGATCTTTTAGGAAACTTTAGAGGGGTAATAACAATCGAAAGTCAAGATTTAACCCCTATTCAAAGAGTAATGTGCGATCAGGAGGAAATGTTCAACCGTAGGGTAGCCAGATGTCCGTGAGACAACCAACACCTTCTTTCAGACTAAATAACTTTATGAATATGCCGAGAGGGGGAGTAGCAATGCCTTAGTGAAATTTGTGTAGGAAGAATCACGTGGATAGTTGTAGTTGGAGCAGTGTGAGATGCTTCAAATGTAATGAAATGGGACACTATGCCTAGGAATACACCAAGAGTATGATAGGGGAACCCTCAGTACAAAGGTCGAATGCCCTTAGACATGGAAGAGCAGGACAACCACCTATTGCTGCAAGAACTACCGATACTAGAGGCGAGGCCAGTAGAGCTCCATAGGCTTAAAAGAGACTTTTGGGACAAACTAGTGCAGTAGATAATGTTCAACAAGAAAGGATTTATGCAGTGACTGAGAAGGATGTCGAGAATGCACCAGATGTAATTAAGGGTACGGTTTACCTTTATGATAAATTAACTTATGTGTTAATTGATCCTGGTGTAACATTCTCATTTATATCATCTACATTTATCCTGCACAATAAGCTAGAGTTATCTGATAGAGATGAACCAGTGTTAGTTAGCATGCCTATGGGAGTCAGTGCAATTTATGATAAAATCATTAAAAATGTTATGGTAAAAATAGGTGATGATATGATGAAATAGGATTTTTGCCCTTACCTCTTAGCGATTTTGATGCTATATTAGGTATGGATAGGTTTAGTCGCTATAGAGCGAATGTAGATTGCTTTGAGAAGCAAGTAATGTTTGAAAAGAAGGATGGTGGAAAGATTTATTTTATGGGAGAAAATAGAAAAGTTTCAACTAAGATAATTTCAGCTATAAAAGCTATGAAGTATCTTAAGAAGGGGTATGATGCCTACTTGGCTTTTGTGGTGGACAAAAGGAAGGAAAAGAAGGACTTGAAAAGAGTGCCTATGGTAAATAAGTTTGAGGATGTGTTCCCAGAGGAGCTACTAGGATTACCACCTGAAAAAGAGATTGAATTTAAGATTGAATTATTACCGGGCACAGCGCCTATATCTCAAGCTTCGTATAGAATGGCTCCGGTGGAACTGAAGGAGTTAAAAGTGCAGTTGCAGGAGTTATTGGATAAAGGTTTCATTAGACCAAATTTTTCTCTATGGAGAGCACCATTGTTGTTTGTGAAAAAGAAAGATAGGTCAATGAGGTTGTGTATAGATAATAAGCAACTGAATAAGGTTACTGTTAGAAATAAGTATCCATTACTGAGGATAGAGGATTTATTTGATCAGCTTCAGGGAGCCATGGTATTTTTTGAGATAGATTTGAGGTCAGGGTATCATCAATTGAAAATTAAGGAGTCTGATGTTCCTAAAACTGCTTTTAGGACGAGATATGGACATTATGAGTTTTTAGTAATGCCATTTAAGCTTACGAATGCACCGACAACATTTATGGACTTAATTAATAGAGTGTTTAAACCTTATCTAGATAGGTTTGTAATCATATTAATTGATGATATCTTAGTGCATCTTAAGTCTACCAAGGAGCATGAAGAGCATTCGAGGATTGTATTAGGAATCTCGAAAGATAAGCAGCTTTATGCTAAGTTTAGCAAATGTGAATTTTGGTTGAATAAGGTGGTAATTCTAGGCTATGTAATATCAGCAGAGGGAGTATATATGGATCCTAATAAGATTGTGGCCATAATGAATTGGGAACCACCTAAAAGTGTGACAAAAATTTAAAGTTTCTTAGGGCTGGCGAGATACTACAAGAGATTTGTTTGAAATTTTTCAATTATTGCATCACCTCTAATGAAGTTATTGAGAAAGAATGTGAGGTATAATTGGACTCCTGAGTGCCAGCAAAGTTTTGAAATTTTGAAGGAAAGGTTGACTACTGCACCTGTTTTAACTCTACTTATAGAGGGAGGTAAGTTCGTGGTATATAGTGATGCTTCAAGATAAGGGTTAGGTTGTGTATTGATGCAAGAAGGTAAATTAGTTGCCTACGCATTAAGACAACTGAGACCACATGAGTAGAACTATCCCACGTATGACTTAGAGATGGCAGCAGTGATATTTGCCTTAAAAATAGGGAGACATTATCTTTATGGAGAAACTTGCCAGATATTTACGGACCACAAAAGTCTCAAGTATATCCTTAGTTAGAAGGATTTGAATTTGAGATAAAAAAGATGGGTGGAGTTATTAAAAGATTATGACTGCACTATTGAATACTACCCGGGTAAAGCCAATGTGGTGGAAATTGCTCTTAGTCAAAAATTGATTGGGAATCTGCACTATATTCATGCTATCAGGATGCCCATGTTAATTGAACTCAAGAGATTAAATGTTGAGCTGGACATATATACTAACGATAGTATTTTGGCCATGTTGAGGGTGAGACCTATGCTGATAGAAAGAATTGCTTAGGAACAAAGTATGGATGATAAAGTGGCAAGGTGGAGTGAAGACATTAAGAATGGGAAAGTGAAAGATATGACATATGATGCAGAAGGAGTAATAAAGATGGGAAAAAGAATTTATATGCCCGATAAGAAGAAATTGAGAAGAGAAATATTAAAAGAAGCGTATTGTTCTACGTATATAATGCATCAGGGAAGCATAAAGATGTACCAAAATTTGAAGGAAAATTATTAGTGGAAAGGGATGAAGAGGGATATAGCAGTATATATTTCCAAATGTTTAACGTATCAGCAAGTTAAAGTTGAATATAAACATCCAGCTGGGTTGTTGCAATCATTGCCAATACTAGAATGGAAATGAGAACATATAACCATGGATTTTATTGTGGGTTTACCAAGGACTCAGCAAGGAAATGATGCAATATGGGTAATTGTAGATCGATTAACAAAGTCTGCTCATTTCTTGCCTATCAAGATCAGTTATAGTTTGAATAAGTTAGTAGAGTTGTGCATTAAGGAAATAATAAGGTTGCATGGAATGCTAGTATCGATGGTATCCAATCGTGATCCGATGTTTACATCAAGATTCCGGCCAAGTTTACAAGAAGCTCTAGGTATGAGATTGAGGTTTAGTACTTCCTTTCATCCTCAGATTGATGGACAATTTGAAAGGATTATACAGATATTGGAGAATATATTGAGAGCAAGTGCTTTAGAATATAGAGGAAATTGGGATAAGCAAGTTCCATTAATGGAGTTTGCTTATAACAATAGTTATCAGAGTAGTTTGGATATGGCACCCTTTGAGGCTCTATATGGCAGGAGATGTAGAACTCCCATCTATTGGGAAGAAATGGAAGAAAGGAAGTTATTGGTTCCGGAATTAGTTCAATTAACTATTGATAATATTGAAATAGTTAGGGCTAATCTTAAATCAGCTCAGGATTGACAGAAAAGTTATGCAAATCTTAAACGAGCTGACATTGAATTGAATATGAGTGGTAAAGTTTTTCTGAAAATATCTCCATGGAAAGGTATGATAAGATTTGGTAAGTAGGGGAAATTAAGTCCCAAGTTTATAAGACCCTATGAGGTGATTGAACGTGTTGTACCAGTAGCCTACTGCTTAGCATTACCACTTAATTTATAAGGAGTGCATAATGTGTTTCATGTATCTATGTTAAGAAGATATAGAAGTAATCCCACATATATTTTGAAGGTGCAACCTATAGAATTGAAGAAAAATTTGAGTTATGAAGAAGCACCTGTAGCTATTTTGGCTAGAGACCAGAAAGTGTTGAGAAATAAGGTAATACCTTTAGTCAAAGTGCTATGGAGAAATCATTCCCAATAGGAAGCTACATGGGAGCAAAAAGAGGATATTAGACAGAGATATCCAGAACTTTTGTAATTAAGTATGAACTTGTAAAAATTTCGAGGAGACAGAGAAATCCAGAACTTTTGTAATTAAGTATGAACTTGTATAAATTTCGAGGATGAAATTTCTTTTAGGTGGCAAGAATTGTAATATATGTGTCCTTAAAGGATATTTATATGTAATTAGATGATAATTAAAGATTTAATTTCTTATATTAAATTGATGTTGTTTGGAGTTAATTATTATAGATTTAATTGCTTATATTAAATTGATGTTGTTTGGAGTTAATTATTATTATTTTGATAAGAAAGTAAATAAAGTATAATTAAGAGATAGAAATAGAGTTTTGGATTGAATTAAATAGAATTAAGGATGTAATTGAAAGAATTGAGAGTAGAAGGATTTAGAGATAAAGAAAAGAAAGATGAGGGATCAAAGTGGAGATTTGGAGGGGAGTTATTGATGTGCAGAGAAGAGGTATGAGAGGGAGAAGAAGAAGGAAAGAAAGAAAGAAAGAGAGGAAGAAGAAGAGAGGAAGAGAAGAAGGTTGAAGCCAGTATAGCTAGGGTTCAACAAATATGAAATTATCAAGAAATTGAGCATCAATCATGTGAGTGGCTTTAAATTTAAGTGTATATTTATGGTTTTTGGTTGAAACGTGAATAAAAGACACGAGATTTTGGATATTTAAATTGTAGATCTAGAGTTTATTTAGCGGTATTTAAGTGGTATGTTAGCTGGAAATCTTATTTAAGCTATTAGTTGATCAATTGGTGCATATATGGCTTGGAAAAAAATCAAAATTTTGAAGTCATTGTTACTGTCTGTCGAACCAAAAGATGATCAGGCAGTGCACCTTCATAGAGGCGGCGCTTAATCACCTCAAGAGCGGTGCCTCTTGAGGAAGGGGTGATGCCTCAGTAGAGGCCCTCGCCTTTATAGTAGACATGCGGTGCCTCTGTGGTCCATTCTGCACCCTGACTTGCTTGAATTTGATAAATTTGATAGGTAAACTTGAATTGAATATTAGAATAACATACATGAGCAATTTGGGTGGTAGAAAATGTTAGAAGCTACTAAAATTCATGAACTTAGTGCATCACATATTGCATGTGATCTAAAATAATTCTTAAGACATGTGAATGACATATATTTATGAGTCTCAGATAAAGAGACTAAATTCTTGAAAGTAATTCTATCAAATCTATAAATTTTACTGTCAAATGAGAAATAAATGTTGGAATAATATGAATACTGTGTAAATTAAAATAAATTTGCTATGCACATTATATTGATCAAATTATATATAAGTGAGGTTTAAATACATATCTATACCAGTATAAATATAGTTGGGAAAGATGAGTGGCCACTTAATGTGTATAACTGTCTTTAGGACAGCGCAAGGATTCAGAGGTGCCTTTAGGGCGAATCTTTGTAGTTATACCATATACATACAAGGTTATTATGAAATGATTATGTGAATTGGCCAAGATGGGCCAAGTGGATACTGGTTAAGTTATTTTAAGAGATATATGTACTTGTATATGGGTATTATTTGATGAGAGCTGGGGTATAAAGCAATTGAATAATGATAATTTATATAATTATCATATATGATTAATTTGTGCAGCTTTAAATAAGGCCAAGTTCCCAAATGAATGTGAACTTCAATTGAAATGAACTCAAATGAGATGATTACCAAAAGAGAATATAAATGATGAATCTTCAATCTAATTTCAATGAGCAGCAATAAGATTTAATCTTTTTTTAGGGAATTGATGAGTATTATTTTGAGAGTCTACACAACAATGGTTATGGATTTATATATATATATTTCATGTAGTTAATTAGTGAGTTCTTTTGAGATTAGAGCTTTGGCTAAATGATTTATGATTAATAAAAGGTTTTATTAAAAAAAAAGGTATTTTGATACTTGTGTATAGTTGCAAGGTTTAACAACTTTCAAATTAATGTTGTACGGTGAATAAAGCACATCCTGATTTCTATCTTTTTATTAAATATTTTATTTGCTGCTCACTGGGTAATTTTCCTATGAAATTACTCACCACTATATTTTTAAAAATGATTTTCTAGATTAAGGTAGTTATTATTTTTCACTGGAGGAAATGGCTATATATTGGGCGACTATGGTCTATGAGATCACGGAGGCAGAGACTTTAGTCCGATATATCGTGTGCCATGACACCGATGCAGAGTTAGTTTTTAGAATTATGGAAGGTGCGGAGGTTTGACTATTTGCCATCAGAGAGGAGCATTTAGATGGTATATGTATGACCTTCTGTGTCTTCTATACCACCTCCATAGACATTCAGGTCACCCTCTCATGGGTATGATGCAGTGTTAGCTACCTGCACCATTTTGGCTTTTTGCTAGAGGCCTTTATGCACCCCTTGTGCTTTCATTAAGAGATACTTTTTGAGCCTAGAGGCTAGTGTGGTTAAGAAGGCATGGCCTAAAAATAAAGCCGTCGTGTTTTGACCACCACTATGTTGTCGGCTTAGGTTCCGACTTGGAGAGAGAGATGCTTAGAGCATAGATACTTATGTATTAAGTTATTTTTATTAGCATCTAGTACTCTTATATTTGTACATATGTGTATATATTTTATCTTGATCGGATGGTAATGTAGTACCGATATTGTTATATCTATGTGTTGTTATTATTTTAGAAATGTTTCTTGTCATCTAGTTATATTCAGAGTATGTGATTATAGAAAATGTATGACAGGGAATGTTAATATTGTGGTTGAGATTGACCAATGCAATGCAAGGATATGTTATTATCTTAAATATCTACTAACATATTCTTACTTGGTAGTTAAATTGTAGTGAATAGAATTTATATTAAGGAATAATTAGATAGAGTTAG
>CATIWO010365111.1:0-29003 GCA_949673435.1 Macaranga tanarius | reverse complement strand
GAAACCACAAACCAAAAATCGAAAACTAGAAATCAACAACCAGTAATTGAATACAATACTTATTATTTCAATGAAGTGGGAATTTGATTACTGCTTAAGAAAACTTAATTTTACTCATCAAAAGCAAAAGAGGGCAGGAATCTTTGAGACGCACTGGTAAAGATCAGATTAATTAAATATAATAATTCATCATATTATACTTAAGGTACTATTTTTTATCAATATTTTTTTGCTCAATATTTTTTTATACACAAGATTTTTTTTATTTTTAAAGTACTCTTGACATTTTATAAAAAAACAACAACAAAGCAACAAAAAAAGACCAGATTAATTAAATATAATTATTGTTTGCCCCTCTAATTCATCATATTATACTCAAGGTACTATTTTTTATCAATATTTTTTTATACTCAAGATTTTTTCTATTTTTAAAGTACTCTTGACATTTTATAAAAAAAAAATTAAAAAACAAAAAAACAACAAGCAACAAATAAGCAACAAGCAACAAAGAAGCAACAAGCAACAAAAAAGCAACAAGCAACAACAAAGCAACAAATAAGCAACAAGCAGTAACAAAGCAACAAATAAGCAACAACAAAGCAACAAATAAGCAACAACAAAGCAACAAGCAACAAATAAGCAACAAGCAATAACAAAGCAACAAATAAGCAACAAAGCAACAAGCAACAAGAAACAAAAAAGCAACAAAGCAACAAGCAACAAGAAACAAAAAAGCAACAAATAAGCAACAAGCAACAACAAAGCAACAAAAAAGCAACAAACAACAAATAAGCAACAACAAAGCAACAAATAAGCAACAAGCAACAACAAAGTAACAAATAAGTAACAACAAAGCAACAAATAAGCAGCAAGCAACAAATAAGCAACAATAAAGCAACAAGCAACAACAAAGCAACAAATAAGCAACAAGCAACAACAAAGCCACAAATAAGCAACAAAGCCACAAATAAGCAACAAAAAAGTAACAAACAATAAATATAATAAAATTAAGACAATAAATATAATTTTTGCTTTTATTAGTATCAATAATAAAAATAATAATTCATTTGATATATTTCATAATTTTTTTGATATTTTTATTGAAAAAATAATTATTGAATACTATAGGTAATTTTTAATTTAATTAATTTAATTTCAAAATTCTAATTAATTATGAAAAAAATAATTCTCAATTTTCTCAATTTTCCTTTGTAATGTTGCAGCTTTGGTGGAAGCATAGCTAGGAGATGACTCCATTTCTTTCAAAACTTGCTCAATGTTTGAGACAAGTCTCTCTATAAGGCCTCGGCTGAAATCCTCCCTGACCACCACCCTAAGTACAACAATGTGCTGGGCGTCTGCAGGCATTGTGTAAGCGGGAATAATCCAGCCAAACCTTCTCAAACTCTCAGAGCTTCACTTGTGTAGAGTTTGGGGGCTATCAAATCCCAACATGTGAGAAAAGTTTGCACCATAATCAAGATAGTCATCCATGGGAATAAATTTCCCATTTTTGTACATCCTGTCACAAGCAATTTCACGTCACAATGCAGCACAAGTATCATAAGATATGAATCTCATCATAAGCTAAAAGAAAGCAATCAGAAATATGAGAAAATGAGAAAATGAGAGAGATCTGTCGATACTTGATGTATATTTGCAATATTTAAAACAGCTGCTTACTGAAAATTATGGGAATGACAGTACATAAAATGACAGGATTCTGAGAAATCTGTAATAGACTTTACAGAATGACTATTTTGATATAATTCACCAACATCACAATTAGGCTAAATGTATAGGGTAAAATAGTGTACAAAATGCACTCACCTCCGATAAACATAAGAACCTATTATTGGTACATGGGCAATTAGATTCAGAGAATCCTCGTATGTTGGCTCACAGTACCTACAAGAATTATCGTGTTATTATGATGTTGACATTCCCAGTAGAAGGTTATGAGAATAGACCAAAGCTTGAAAACCTTACTTTGATTTGTGAATCCCTTTGTCATATGATTTCTGAAATTCACTTTGAACCTGAAAGATACAAACAAGAATTGAAAATTTTTAAAATCATAGCCACATGCTACCTCTTAATATCAATAAAAAAAATTAGTTGGTTCTTATCGCAGACATTCCATAATCTATAAAAAAGGTGACCAGTCATCTTAATGAGAAAGGGGAAAAATAACTTAGATACAGTTTGTCTTCAATGATGATGTTATATAGTTTTTATCTCGCAACGATAAAAATATTAGTATTGTCACTCATTTTTACGGTGTAGCTGATGCTGCTGCTTTTATGCATCTGAATTATAATTTCCATTACTTGTAGCACTATGAAGGATTATTTTTGAAATCATTTTCCGTTGAGCTAGTCGTTTTGGCCATATGGAAGAAAGCACTTCAAATTTGCAACTCTTGGCTGGCCTCAACTGAAAGTAGTTCAGCTAATGAGTCCAATACTTGTCATAGTGGCACAATAGATAACATTGATTTAGGCAGGCCTTTATCTGCTAACAAATGGGTGGAGTAAGAGTTCATTGCTGCTTATGATTTTGCAGAGAAGTTATCAAACCACATACGTAATAGGGATGGTTAGGCTGCATAAGTTTTATATCCATGTTCTCTTGTGATGTTTGCCTCACTTTTTTACAATTTACTTAAAAATATCTGCGGATTCTGTTGCAGCAGCTGCTGAGATATCTGATGTTCATTTAGTTAACTATCTGAGAATACAATAAATTTCTAAACACCAAAAAGAAGAATAAAAAAATAGAGCCTAAAAATAGCAGACATGTTCAAAAATTAGATCATAGAACATGTAACGATAAAAACTACCTTGTGCAAGGGAAAAATCCATGAGATAGATTATAAAAAAATAAGGAAGCATGACATGTAAAACAACTGGTGAATGAACCCAGACAGATTACAATCTCATAATTGAGAACACCGTAAACACATAATCATGCAGCCACAGTGTTTGGAAAACTAACTAACCTTCCAGCACCGGCAATAACAATCTTTTACTTTGGAAAGTCGATCATTGGCCTACCTTGTGCTCTTATAGCTCTTAAGAGGCCGACAATTGCAACCCCTGCTATACCCTATGCATTGAAGTGAATTGACAACAGATCATATAATTTGGCGATAAGAATTATATTTTGAGATGGTAAAGATATGAATAATTTACATGCAAAATCATAAAAATAGCAAATTGATTAATAATTTAGATGCTACGGCAGAAATAGAGAAACTAAAGTATTACCTGGATGCGTTGGATAACAAGGTCGATTTCTTCTAAAATGACGATGGATAGAGGTTGTCGAAGCTTCTCGAGTTCTTCGATTGAAGCGGTGATGTAGGGTTTAGAAATGAGAAAGTCTTCTTGTTCTTTGTTGATAGGTTTTCCTTGAGAGAAATGGTGGTTTGAGTTGATAGGTTTGCCTTGAGAGAAATGGTGGTTGGAGTTGCAGCAACAATGGACAGAGAAGAGAGAGAGTAAAGTGAGTTATGAGGGTGATGGTCATTTTTGAAAGAATGAAGAAACGTTGATCACAATTGAAAACGTAAAAATTGAGTCTGAAAAGATAAAAAGGACTAGACCATAAAAGAAAGAAGTATGGTCAAACATGCCTTTTCTGATATTTTCCCTTATTTTTTGGGCATATTTGGCTGGGATTATAATGGAGAACAAGATCTAAAATCCCTTGCTTTTTTTCTTCTTCTTGAGTCCTTACATTTATATGACTTGAGTTTTCATCAAAGTGAAAAAATATGTTGAAGTTTAATTCTTATAATATCTATATAGCTGTAGGCGATGGGGTTCAGTGCGTGTCCAAGTGTCCGGCAACTACAAAACTTTGCGGGCTCAAGGCCCACTAGGAGTACAACTTGGGCCTTTTGACAGGTTTTGGTTGGAGAATGGAGTCGCCACCCGGATGAAATCTAGGACACTTTTACAATAACTGGATCCCACGGAGGGAGCCCGGCAGCCGTCCTCAAATATTGGGTTCGGAAACTGGGTATGGGCTTTAGAATGGCCCACCCGACCTTGCTATCGGCCTCCGTTTGTGTTTTATGTTTTATTATTTTTAATTATTTAATTATCCCTTTAATTACATGCAAATGGCTATTTTAATCCAAACAATTTCAAATTTTACAGTTTAGTCCAAGTTTGATTATTAGTCCATTTTTATGCAATTTGATCATTGAATTGTCACATTCATACATTCACATACACCATAAGCACAATAATCCAAAATAGAGCAACAAAAATAAAACAACTAAAATTAAAAAAAAAACACACACACACACAAAGAAAGGAGAGATGAGAAATGAGTTATAACCCTTTTATATGCAAATGAAATAAAAATAAACAACAACTTAAATAAATAAAAATAGCCTGTGGACTTTTTAATATTCAGGACTGTAATACAAATTAAGAATTAAATTCCCAAAATAATAAATAACCTGCAAAAAGATATTAAAAAGTTAGTCCAAAATAAAATAAAAATAATCAAAAATTAAATTCTAATTTAATTAGTTATAAGAAAAATTAAATATATATTTAATTAAAAATATTTCACAATATAAAATAACCTAATTAAATAAACAAACAATTATTTAATTAATATTTAAATCATGCATGTCTAATAACTAAAATCACCATTAGTTAATAAAATAAAATAAAATAAAATATTACACAAAATAAACAAACCAAAAATAAACAATTATCAAATAAAAAGGTAGAAACTAATACAATAAAAATATTAAAATTCAAATAAACTGAAATAAAAAATAAAACGAAAAGAAAAAAAAAAGTAGTCAACAGTGCATGGCACTGTCAACAGTGCCACTGCCATGCACTGTTGACAAAACAAAGGAAGTGCATTTTGATGGCTGATAGGCCTGATGGCCCATCAGTCAAATTTATATATATATATAAAAAAAGTAAATAGGCAATAGAAGGTCGGCAACAGTGCCAAATGTATGGCACTGTTGCCGGCAAAAAAAAATATAGTTTTTTTTTTCTTTCTAAATGACAAAAAAATACATATCTAAATTAATTAATTGAAAAATAAATTCAATTATAATTCACATAATTATGCTTTAAAATAAAATTTGAAACAAACAATCAAGAGAAAGAAAAACAAAACAAAAGGAAGAAAATACTTATTGAGAAAATGAAGAGCCCTCAGAAGTATGATCATGAACAAATACCTCCACCAATACAAGATTTTGATTTCACAGCCCTTTGGTTTGGAGTTTGATTTTTTTTAGGGTTTTTCTTTTTCTTTCTCTCTAGCCTCCTTTTTTTTTCTAGCCACTTTCTCCTCTCTTTTTTTCCTCTAGCTCTTTTTTTTTCCTAGGGTTTCTTTTCTTTCTTTTTATAGAGGTTTCTCCTCTATTAGGGTTTTGATGGGTTTTGGGCTTGATTTAGTTTAGGGCTTTGATGGGTTGTAGGTTATTTGGGCTCTGATGGGTTTTAGTTTGATTGGGCTGTAGGCTATTTGGGCTCTGATGGGTTTTAGTTTGATTAGGTTGTAGGCTATTTGGGCTCTGATGGGTTTAGTATAGTGGGTTTGGTCTGATGGGTTTAGGTTAGCGGGTTTGGAAGGTGTGTTTGGGTCTCTCAAAATTGAGCCAGAGTCTAATTCCTTTGCATATTGGGCTTATTTATCATTTTTTAATCATTGAAATTTTGCCTCGCGGGCCGGGGTAAAACTATGTGTCCAAAGTTTGCCCCCCTGCTTTTCAAAAATCGAAATGCAAGCAATGCAATGAGATTTATGAAAAAGCATATGTAAGCATTACAACAATCCATGAAAAAACAGAAATAAAGACAACGAAGAAAGATTCTAATCTTAGCATATGCAAGCATTACAACAATCCATAAAAAAGCATAAATAAAGACAACGAAGAAAGATTCCAATCTTCGAGGTAAAATAAAGAAAGTCTCGTATCTCATCTTCGGGGTACAACCCGAGAGGTGTAAATTTATCACCATCCAACCTTGGTGTCCGAACCAAGAAAATATTCTTGAATCCTGAGATTCGATTTAGGTACCGTCATCCTCGGGGTACAACCCGAGAGGTGTGGTTTTGTCACCGTCCAACCTTGGTGTCTGAACTAAGAGGCTTCTTGAATCCTGAGATTCAATTTATGCACCGTCATCCTTGGGGTACAACCTAAGAGGTGTGATTTTATCGTCGTCCAACCTTGGTATCCGAACCAAGAGGCTTCTTAAATCCTGAGATTCAATTTATGCACCGTCATCCTCGGGGTACAACTCGAGAGGTGTGATTTTGTTGTCGTCCAACCTTGGTGTCCGAACCAAGAGGCTTCTTATTTGGGGTCGCCGTCCTACCTTGGTGTTCGAACCAAGAGGCTTCTTCTGGGGTCGTCGTCCTACCTTGGTATCCTAACCAAGAGGCTTCTTATTTAGGGTCGCCGTCCTACCTTGGTATCCGAACCAAGAGGCTTCAACTTGGGGATCGCCGTCCAACCTCGGTGTCTAAACCGAGGGCTTCAATTTTAGGGTCGCCGTCCTACCTTGGTGTCTGAACCAAAAGGCTTCTTCTAGGGTCACCGTCCTACTTTGGTGTCTGAACCAAGAGACTTCAAGAAAAGAAAAATGCCTTTATCACCACCATCGATGTCAGGCAAAAATGAATAAAACAAGTGAGTTGAGTCATATAGCCACTTCGGGCGCCAGGCAAAAAATGAGTGAATTGAGCCGTATAGCCGATTCGGGCATCAGGCAAAAACATACAGAATGAGTAGTATAGCCACTTTGGGTGTCAAACGAAAATGGATGAAAAGAGCCATATAACCGCTTCGGGCATCAGGAGAAAATAGATGAAATGAGCCATATAGCCACTTCGGGCATCAGACAAAAATGAATGAAAAGAGCCGTATAGCCACTTTGGGCGTTAGGCAAAAAAGATTTTTCAAAACACAACTGGGCTGATACATGTATGATTGAAATACTCAAAAACTTGTGAAGATAATTTTAACAAACACAACTTCATATGATGCATGCATAAGATTCAAAAGTAAGTTTTGTAAGATAAGCGACTAGTCAAACGCCTCTTCCATTTAGAGCTCATCTTGGGAATTTGGTTTCCTCTTCTATCATAGAATCCAAATTTACAAATTGAGTCTATCACAGACTACCATTGCGATCAGTATTATTGGAAATAAAAACTGAGACCCTCCATGGTTAGAACAGGATAATGATACAATAAATATCTTTTGACTTGATTATGGTTTAAAAGTGTTTGGCTATTGCAGGACTATAATCAATGTGAAAGAAACACTTCATCTGCCCCCAGTAAAATTTTGTCATACTTTAAGTCCACTTGATTGCCCCCCAGCTTGAGATTACAACCATTTTTATTTTTATATTTCCTCTTTTGCCTAGGCTGCTATTTTTCTGAGAGTTTTCGAACCTAGCTGGGTCTTTTCATTTTTCTTTATTTTCCCTCTTTTGTCTAGATTGCTCCCTTTCTGAGAGTTTTCAATCTAGTTGGGTGATTGTAAAATTATATTGATGATTAATCACTATCGGTTAGCCTAACTACCTGATATCCATACTGCAGCAGTATGCTGGTTACTTACTGCTGACTTGCATGTGACTGATTGTTTGATGTATGCGTTGCCACTTTAACTGCTGATCATATGAATTTGCTGCTGATTCATAAAAATCCATGTCTGACACTTCGTGTGCTAATATCACGTCAATCATGCTCATTCTATATGATTACTTATTTATTACAATTGTGCATACTACATTATGATTGTTATTGACCAGCCTCTTATAAGTTTTCTGGTCAACTATTTTTTCAACTCACAAGGATTTAAGAGAAGTTGGTAAAGATAGGTGTTGGAGGGAAATTTTGATTTTGGTTAAGGTAAAGATGAGAAATTTTCAATGGTTGCTCAGGGATCAACTTTCTCAAAGATAGGTGGCATTAAAGATTTTTCTTCCTTATTTCTCCTCATTCCTCTTTTTTCTTTCATTTCCTTTTCTTTTCTTTTTTTTCTATTTATTTTCGTTTCTTTCTTCATGTTTTCTTTTCCATTTCCTTTTTCTTTTTTTCTTTTTCTCCTTTTTCATCTTGTCTTTTTTTATTTTTCATGATTTTTTTTTATTTTTTTATTTGAAGAGGGTCGATGCAAATGAGAGGTGAAATGTTTGATGCCCAAAGGAACATTGAAAGTCAATCCTGACATTTGGCCATTTTCATTCACTGGGGTTTTTTTTCTTTTTTTTTTTGTTTTATCTCTCTCTCATTTAAGCATAATATAGTGTGCACAATCATAAAAAATTTGTAATCATATAAATTAAACAATCAGACATTCATTAACATAAAAATGGAAAAGTTGCAACAAACATTATTTATTACAACTATAGGAGACAACAATAGTCAATCATCAATGTCCAACTGAATATCACCCTCAATTTTCACACCAAAGTGGTACAGCTCCTCAAAATTTTTGATGCCCATGTTCTTTAGCTTGTCAGCAATAGGCGGAATGCAAGCTTCTACAGCTATAAATAGTTGATCTGATTCTGCAGGTTTATGCTTCATTAGATCCAACTTCCCTCTCCATCTATTTAGGAAGCTTGTGAAGGATTCATCAGGCTCCTGCCTTATATTCTGCAATTCTTTGAGGGAGACTTCAAACTGAAAATTCAGCTCATATTGCTTGACAAAGGCTGAACCGCTGAATAAAGCTCCTTCCAGCTCTGTTGAACATGCGTATCTAATGTGTAATACCACTTAACAGCAGCTCCGGTTAAGGACAATGGAAATTGCTTGACAATTTATGCTTTAGTCAGACCGGTGGGCTTCATGAAGGCGATATATTATTGAAGGTGCAGGCGAGGATCATCTGTTGCATCATACTTCTTGATGTCAGGAAATCTGTATTTTGGGAGCAGTGGTTCATCATCCATGTCCAAGTCATTATAGTCCATTGCAGCGTCCAACCCTTTATCTTTCATCAGGAGTTGCATTTGAGATCTCATCTTAGCCATTTTCTTAGCCCATTCCGGTTGTTCATAATCTCCGGTAGGTGGTTGAATTTCTTGCTTAGGCAAATCAACAAGCACAGTTTCCACGTTATCCTCTTTTTCCCTAGGCCTTTTTCCAAACATCTCAGCAAACACCTATCTGCATATTTGTCGCACACTATCCTTGAGTTCCTTCAGAATTTCTTGCCTGAAGGATTCTAGATCAAAATTATAGGATTCTGCATTCTGTTTCCCTTACAGTGTGGTCTCAATTGACTAGTTGGATTCTTAATATTAAGGGATCAAATTGCCCTTGACTTGCTTCCAAACAGAATAGACTTTCGACTGTAAAAAAAATGAATTTTAAAAAAACTGACTGGTATGTATGCATGAAATGTAAATAATTTTTTTTTTGAATTTTTTTTTACAAAGAGTTTAGAAAATAAATACAAAAATAACAAATACACAAGTCTCAATAACGAAGCTTTCCAACCTTATTCCTCCCGCTCACATATTCACAGTGAGTCTCTTGTCCTAGGATTTTTGGTCTGGGTTTTGATTATCATCGGGGGATAACAAAATCGACGTACATGTAAAAACTCTCGAGACGGAACAAATAATTAGCATATCTCTTCTATAAAACTAAAGTCCAACATAACGGGCCATGGTAGAAGGACAAAAGCCCAATCTAAAATGGTCTATCATTATTGGGCTTGGGCTTTATGAATGAGACTACTATATGGCATCAAAACACATGCATTTAGGAAAATCTTAAGGGTAGTTGCTAAGGCACTACATGAGCTGAGTCTTGGGTAAGGTCAAAGGGTCCCACAGTCTTTTATATACTCTTTTTTTGTCTCCCCACTCAAGGGTCCAAACGACATACCCAATTGTACTGCACTGTGAGTGACAATAGTTATATACTCTACCACCAGGTTTGAATGAAACATAGGCAGCAAAGCAACAACTATTGTCGGGCTATTCGGGACTGTATGTACAGTATGTGAATGGTGTAGTGAATGCAAATGCAGAAGGAATAACTAGATAATTAAAAATAATAAAACACAAAACACTGGAATCAATTTCTCTATCTCTAGTGGAGTCGCCACTGTAGGCGGCGGGGTTCAACGCGCGCCCAAGTGTCCGATGATCATGGCACTATGCGGGCTCAGGGCCTACTAGGAGTACAACTTGGACCTTTTGACAGGCTTTAGTTGGAGAATGAAGTTGCCACCCGGGTGAAATCATGGACACTTTTACAACAACTGGATCCCACGAAGGGAGCCCAACAGCCGTCCTCAGAGATTGGGTTCGGAAATTGGGTATGGGCTTCGGAATGGCCCACCCGACCTTGCGATTGGCCTCTGTTTGTGTTTTGTATTTTATTATTTTTAATTATTTAATTATCCCTTTAATTACATGCAAATGACTATTTTAATCCAAATAATTTTAAATTTTACAGTTTAGTACAAGTTTTATTATTAGTCCATTTTTATGCAATTTGATCATTGAATTATCACATTCATACATTCACATACACCATAAGCACAATAATCCAAAATAGAGCAACAAAAATAAAACAACTAAAATTAAAAAAAGCACACACAAAGAAAGGATGGAGGAGAAATGAGTTACAATCCTTTTACATGCAAACGAAATAAAAATAAAAATAAACAGCAACTTAAATAAATAAAAATAGCTCGTGGGCTATTTAATATTCAGGCCTGTAATACAAATTAAGAATTAAATTCTCAAAATAACAAACAACCTACAAAAAGATATTAAAAAGTTAGTCCAAAATAAAATAAAAATAATCAAAAATTAAATTCTAATTTAATTAGTTATAAGAAAAATTAAATCTAAAATTAATTAAAAATATTTCACAATATAAAATAACCTAATTAAATAAATAAATAATTATTTAATTAATATTTATATCATGCATGTCTAATAACTAAAATCACCATTAGTTAATAAAATAATAAAATAAAATAAAATAAAACAAAATATTACACAAAATAAACAAAACAAAAATAAAAAATTATAAAAAAGGTAGAAACTAATACAATAAAAATATTAAAATTCAAATAAACTAAAATAAAAATAAAAAAAAAAGAAAAAAAAAGTAGTCAACGGTGCATGGCACTGTCAACAGTGCCACTGCCATTGTTGAGAAAACAAAGGAAGTGCATTTGGCCCATCAGCCAAATTTATATATATATATATAAAAAAGTAAATAGGCAACAGAAGGTCGGCAATAGTGCCAAATGTATGGCACTGTTGCTGGCAAAATAAATAAATAAATAAATAAAATTATAGTTTTTTTTTCTTTCTAAATGACAAAAAAATACAGATCTAAATTAATTAATTAAAAAATAAATTCAATTATAATTTACATAATCATGCTTTAAAATAAATTTTGAAACAAACAATCAAGAGAAAGAAAAACAAAACAAAAGGAAGAAAATACTTATTGAGAAAATGGAGAGCCCTCAGAAGTATGATGATGAACAAATACCTCCACCAATGTAAGGTTTTGATTCCATAGCCATTTGGTTTAGAGTTTTGATTTTTTTTTTTAAGGGTTTTCCTTTTTCTTTCTCTCAAGTCTCCTTTTTTCTTTTCTAGCCACCTTCTCCTTTTTTTTTTTTTTTTTTCCTCTAGCTCTTTTTTTTTTCCAAGGGTTTCTTTTCTTTCTTTTTATAGAGGTTTCTTCTCTATTAGGGTTTTGATGGGTTTTGGGCTTGATTTAGCTTAGGGCTTTGATGAGTTGTAGATTATTTGGGCTCTGATGGATTTTGGTTTGATTGGGCTGTAGGCTATTTGGGCTCTGATGAGTTTAGTTCAGTGAGTTTGGCCTGATGAGTTTAGTTTAATGGGTTTGGAATGTGTGTTTGGATCTCTCAAAATTGGGCCAGAATCCAATTCTTTTGCATATTGGGCTTATTTGTCATTTTTTCATCATTGGACTTTTGTCTTGCGGGCCAGGCCAAAACCATGTGTCCACAATAGCAGTTTTCTTTTTTATTTTTAAATGATAAGTAGTATTATCAAATACTCACTTAGTCTATATAATTGCAATTCTTTTGAATAGTTACAAATTATGTTTAATTTCATAAGTTAAATTAAATTGAAAAAAACTTAAAAGAATTACATTTAAAAAATTTGAATTATTTTTTTTTATCATTAGGCTGTTCAAGAAACAAAATTTCTTTCAGTTCAAAAAAAAAAAAAAAAAAAAACAAAAAAACAAAAACAAAACAAATTTTCAGTGATCCTGGGCCGTAAAAAATGATGTTGACGAATGGATTGCGGCCCATTAGACTTTCGGACCATGTTTGCCGACCCCTTTTGCTCCAGGTCCATTTTACCACATCCAGCTTTTTCTATAAAAGGGGTAGTTAAAGAAACCTAGGGTTTCTCATTAGTTCAATCTTCAGATTGCCGCTCCACAACCAGTGATCCTTCAAGCTAACAGCGATGGTAACCCTCTTTATTTTGATCCCTCGTCTCTTATTTTCTTTTCAGTTTCATGATTCTAATCTACTTAAACGATTAGGTTTTTGTTAATTTTTTATATTTTGGGTAAAGTTAGAATCTTTTTCTTTTGTAAGTTTGTTTCTTGAAGTAATCTGATTTTTTGTTGTGGAATTTTCATGTTTAATTGTTTGATGAATGTATTATTTCGGGTACCTTTATAGAGCTATTAGATAATTTTTTGTATATAATTAGCTAAGTTGAATCATTTGATGTTAAATGAGCAAGTTGAATAAAGTTCAGGTTATTTTAAAATGTGTGAAAGAAAAATTTAAAATCAGGTGTGCTGGAATGATATAGAAGTTGTTTCTGGGTTTTATCAGAGTTGGTGCCGGAATTTCATCGAAAGTAAATCCATGAGTTTTAGATATTGGAGTTGATGACATGCCAAAGTCATGGTTTTTAGTTTAGTATAATCTGCTTTTGGACTGTAATAATGACCAATAGTATTATAGGTTAGCTTTAAGTTTTATTTCTCTGAAGTGCTTACTGGTTGATAATTTTGTACTTTTTGTTTTACTTTGTCATGTGGCTGATGAAGTGACAAATGCTGGCAATATTAGAAAAAAAAAAAAGAAATGAAGACAATGATTAGCCTCATATTGTCTTACTATTTCAGTTGGATACAGTTTTTGCTAACGTAAGAAAGATTTTTCATGACCTTACATGGTATATGTCTGTCCATTGTTTTTCTTTGTTCCTGTAGTTATGAGAATTGCGTTTTTTTTATTTGTAGTTTGTGGACTTTATAACCTTAAATGTATTGCTATTGTGCATTATGCTTTTCCTAAAGCACTTGCAGAACTGTTAATGTTGATGTGTATTTTTGTCATGCAGACAAAGCGTACAAAGAAGGCTGGTATTGTTGGAAAATACGGTAGGTGTCATTTAATTATGGCTGTTTGTAATTTTCTTAGAAATTACACAGTGGAGTTATTGAATAGTCAATTATTCATTTATATTTTTGTCTACAACTCTAAGTGAGCAACTGCACATGTGCATTATGTACTCTGAAATTGTATTTCTACTCTAGCATGAGACTGGGTTAACAGCTGTGAACTTAGTCCTGATAAGAAAAACTCATGCAGTGTTGTGATTATGTTATTGAATGGAAACTATTCTTTCCTTTGAGTTAATTTGGGATAATATTGATAATGATTGAATATGGCAACATAAGAATTCCAGATATGAAGAACATGACTGTTGGAATAGTGACTTGGTGTTTACTTTGATTTTCATTTTGCCGGTATTGAAAATTTTCCTGATATATTACTTTTCTGTTTAATCTGTCGTGTTTACTTTGGAAGTTTATTGTTCTTGGATTAATATTTTTCTGATAATTTAATTTGCTGTTTTATCTAGGTACCCGTTATGGTGCCAGTCTGCGGAAGCAGATTAAGAAGATGGAAGTTAGTCAGCACAGCAAATTTTTCTGTGAATTCTGTGGGAAGGTAAGCCATGTGTAATGATTTATTAACTGTTGATTCTGTTGAGTTTGAACATCTTCGCTTTGATTAAATTCTGTGTTGAATGCCTTTATAATCTCCCGCACACCTGCAGTATGCTGTGAAGAGGAAGGCTGTGGGAATTTGGGGCTGCAAGGACTGTGGAAAAGTCAAAGCAGGCGGTGCCTACACTTTGAAGTAAATCTCCTTTCCTTCTTTTCATATAATTTTATTTGATCCTGCTTTACTCTTTGTTACGTTTTACAATCTTTTTTGTGCAAAAGGCTAACAACTTGTGCTTTTGTTGTGACAGCACTGCCAGTGCTGTGACTGTGAGGAGCACAATCAGAAGGCTGAGGGAACAAACTGAGAGCTGAGCATTACTGAGGCCTATGTTACTGTCATTAGGAGTTCTGCACCGTTGTTTTAGCTGTAGACTATTTCAAAAATGTTTTGAGCATGTTAAATCTATTTTTCCTATGAATTGATTTTTATTTAAGCAGTGCATACTGGTGTTTTTAGTACCTGATGAGATAATAGTTCATGGAATTGAAATCTGTTGCAATGTTGTCTTCAGTAATTTGCTACTTAATTGTTTAAGGGGTACAAGTTTCAATTTTGTCAGCCCAGTTTGAGTAAATTTTAGATTATGTTTTCAGTTGAAAGGGTACTGAAATTAGCATCGTGTAACTCTTTTAAGAAGCATGGTTGCTTAAAGCTGTGGAAATTAATTTAACTGGTTTTTGAAGCTTTTAAACCTGTAGCACGTAATTTTCCAGAAGAAAACCTGGTTTTCTTTCAGTAGAGAGATATTACCGAAGGCCATTTTTATTATCTCCCAAATGCATGGAAAAGAGAACTTGCAAATCGAGCATAATCATTTAACTTATAAGCTGTTTATAGAAATTAAAAAAAGATTAGTGCTAATCAAAGAACACTATTATCAACACAAACAAATGCGCTAATCTACAATTGCAACTACATTTACAAAGAAGCTACAAGGGTAGGCAAACCCCATCTCAGCTTTAAAATAACCTTCGCTCTTAATACTTGGGTTATTTGCTATTAATATATATATATATATATATATATATATATATATTTTGCAATTTAATTATAACTTTTTAATTTTAACAATTTAAAATACATATTTATAAAATTTTACAATTCGATACAAAATTTTATAATTCGAAACACCAATCTAAAATCCAGCCAATTGTTGCTTATATGACAATTGGAGCATGAGTTTATTTGCCACGTCAAAAGTACTTATCCACCCGTTTCATCCTCAAAACTCAAAAATCACCTTTCGGCCAATGCCCCGCCGAACATGGTACAAAGTAGCATAAGCAATGCACACCAACTTCCCTGTTCTCTCCATTTGGAACTCCATTGTCATTCAATTCAGTTTTATTAAATTAATTACCCCAGATTAAGATCCATTAATTTAGAAAAATTAGATAGAGCAGCAGAAAGATAAGACAAGCTCAATTCACCAAGACAGAGTTCTTTGTCTTCTGTAACAATGGTGCTAACACATAAGAGAGTGATAACACCATTTTCTACAATTGCAACTATGAAAATACAGGTAACTAGGTACATTTACAAGAAGCTACAAGGGTAGGCAAACCCCATCTCAGCTTTAAAATAACCTTCACTCTTAGAACTTCTTACTCAACTTATGTACATATTAGTTGGCAAAATACAGTTGGGACCCTTCTTGCTCCTCAATCAGTCACCTCTCTGTGGCTGCGTGTGGTTCCAAGTGGGTACTTAGTGATTCTTTCACTCTAAATAACAGGATAGAAACGATAAAACACCACTTAAACTCCATGTGTTTTAAATGTCAAGATCAATTTATACCATGACTGCATTATAGCCTTGCTGGCTGTAGGACTAAATGAAGGGGGTTGGTCCATCATCAATGCTGTTATGATGCATTTGTTTTTGGACAGCCTTTACTGCTGCAACTCTTGCAGCATTGGCTGCTCTATTAGCTGCTGTGACAGTTTTATTTACCCTTTCATCTACCGTTGCAACAGCATATGCTTTCTCAGCAGCTCGCCGTGCTTCCTGCTTACAGTGCAGTAAGAAGACGAATAAGATTAAATCATTGCACAATTTACATCATATATATTGTGCCCAAATGTGACTTTCAATTTACCAGCATACAGTTGGAAAAGCTCAAGTAAATAAGAAGAGAGTAGTAGAAGCAATGCACCCATAACCTAATATGTAAATGGCTCATAACTCACTGAGCAAGGCACTGTCTGGAGAAACCTCCAAACAGCATAATCACACACAAAATTATGCATTTACTTCCTAATGGTAGTCAAAGAGGAGAGCCAATTGAACTTCAACTAAAAAATTTAATTGAAATATATAGGCTTTCCTTTTAAGGATTCTTGGTCTCGAAACTCCAAGCTTTGCATAAAATGCAGATATCATAACTTTTTTTGGGCGATCCCATGCCTATACTTTGAACAGAAACCAATAACCCTTCAGTATAATCCTATCATAACTTGAGCAGAATTCTTTGAAGTCAAGCTTTTTTTTTATCCAACTCCTTTCTACACAATAAGCTCAAAAGTTGCATGCTATGTTTTGAATGTCATGCTTTTGATCTAATCTGCTTTTAATTTTATCTAGAAAATTTTATTGACAACATGATTTCACAAGTCTAAACATGCAGTTACCTGGACAGCATTAAGGACTTTCGAGTGGCTAACTGCATATGGTGATCCAGAATGATTATTCAGCGAGCCAGGCACACTTAGAACACCATTTTGCCAGTGACCGGATTGTATTTCCCCATTTCTGAAAGTGTACATACCAAGTCCTTCCCTCCTTCCCTCGTGCCATGCTCCTTCATATTGATGCCCATTTCCAAACTGATAAACTCCAAAACCATGCATCTTATCTGCAAAATACTCCCCAGCATATTTGTCCCCATTTCTGCATAACGAACAACGCATAACTCAGATCAATAAATTTGAAATTCAAATTGGCAACATGATAAAGTGCTGAAGATTGCCACTGAATCCAATTTCTCCCTGCAACTGTTTGGCAACTCTATCTTGCATCATAAACTTATAATTAATTTACATATAAGGATATTACTTGGTCACGATATTATGGTTCATTTCAAATTCAAAACTGTTTTGGGAAAAGTAATTCAAAATAGAATACAATGGTACTTACAATTTATTAGACCTTTGGAATTTGCTTGATACAAAAACATTTCTTGTTCTTTGTAACTTAACATAAAATATATTATTCAGATAAACAACATTTGTTAGTTCGATTCTCAACCATATATAAAAGTAATCAATGTAGAACGGAAATATAAGATCAAACATCCTGATATGATGTTGACAATGTTAAGATGTTGCAATGTTGAAGATTATTTTCCTAATTTCAATTGTCATAGGATTATTATCATATCTTAAATCCTGTGCTATTAGAATAGAACAAGTAGAAACAATTAGGAGATAATATTGTTTAGCAACCAGAGACCTAATCTGATGCAGGAGAATTCATTCAATTTCATCATTTAATTTACTTGAAGTTTCATTTCAATTTCTTAATTAATAATGTTTAGGTTACTTAAATTTCTTTTATTAAGTTAAGTTTCTTTTATTAAGTCTGTATTGATAGTTAGATTACTCTTCATTAAATCCTTTATTATGGTTGGTATAAAAAGGATTCCTGGTAGACAACTTATCCTTGTTTTTTTTTTTTATTCTGAATTTTATAAAAGAGATTTTAGTTAAAGCTAATTATCGTTTCTTTTGGTCTGACCAAAATCAACCCTATTCTAGCCTATCTATTGAGATATAATTGCCCAAATCCCTTCAATTGTATCATAATTAGAACTATAGCAATTAGTTCTGAGACTAAATAAAACTTTCTCTTCAAGACTTCTATCAAATTTGCTAGTGCATCAACAGCCAGTGCTCTCTCTTCCCGGATATAGAAGAACCTTGTTATGTTATTTATCGTTATTAAAATTAGCTATCTACTGAAGCATCATCAATTCATTTATCAAATGCCATAACTTCTACATAAAATATAAAGCATCCACCTACATAATTAGGTAGAGAAGGTGATCTGGATGTTAATGGCCAGTTCTACCTTTGGAGCCTAATCCCATTCATCAGCTTGAACTTTGACACCAACATTAACATATGCCAACACATTGACAATGTACTATTCAAGTGCTCTATCTTCCTTGTGTGAAAGTTTTAACCCAGTAATAGGAAATGGCGAGATGAGAGAAAATTGAACAGTGCTATTTTACTAACGTGAGAATTTATTCTCTGCAGAAGCAAACCTTAGGAGAAGGCACAGGGTGAATAACTAAAAAGGAGATTTTAATTGTCCATCTAATTACATCCTCACTGACATTTCCAATTCTGGGTCAAAATTCTTTCAAATACCATCTAGAATATTTGGTTGAGTACAAAAACAAATAAGCATATCCTTGTGCAACTTAACCATAGACAATCATCATTAAATTCTTAGTGACTGAATATTTATCATCGGCCAATATCAGAAGCCGTAAAAGCGTACAAAATTTTTTTTTGGCTTTGCTATGTGAAAACCGATTGTAGTGAAACCAAGGAAAAGGATTCCCTAACAACTATAACAATCATTCAAAAATCCTTATTCCATTAAGTAGAAAAACTCAATGTAGCCACCCAAATCTGCATCCTCTTGCATGATTAAGAATACCCAATTTAAACAAACTAAGGTCAAGCAAAGACATCATCATAATTCACAAAAAGAAAAAGAAAGAAAATGCAACCAATTATTAAAAACTGCCAGGAACCAAAAGATCAAAACTTTACCTGAAATGGTAATGACCAAAGCCGTGCTTGACGCCCCACTTGAATTCCCCAATATACCTACTCCCATCCTCACAAGTATGAATGCCAGACCCATGACACTGTCCATTAGACCACTCCCCAGCATAAACATCGCCAGCATAAAATCTATAAACACCAATGCCATGCCTTAGACCCTGCCTATATTGGCCCCTATACCTGCTCCCTCGAGCCCATGTTTCAACCCCATAGCCATCGTACTTCTCATCAACCCAATCACCCTCATATCTGCCACTCATATAATAGTAATAAACCCCACTACCTGAACACTTTCCCCTGTGAATTTCACCCTCATAAACATCACCATTGCTATAAACTTGAACCCAATACCCTGAATTTGGCTTCTTTTCTATTTCTGGCTTAGACCCAATTGACCATACAACAGGATTTGAAGCATTTGATGGTAATCTAATTGAATTAAGCCTATTAGGCAAAGAACGAGAGAGATGAAAGCGAATAGAGGGCAAGCGAGGGATTGCAAGATTGAGAGAAACCAAAAGGGTAACTGAGAACGCAATAATTGAAAGCAAATTAAGGATCAAAAAAGGGTGAGGAGTGGATAAGAAGTAGTAAAGACAAGGTAAAGTAATGACAAATAGAAGCGTTAAATGTACACGAAGCAAACGAGCATGGGTAAAATGGGTATAAGCATGTGCAAGTTTTCTGATAGAAAATGCAGTAAAATTGGATTGGGATGGATGAATAGGGAGAAAAGAGAGTGAACGAGAAGTAGTCATAATTGAAGAAAGTCTTTGGCTGGGTGTTGTAGATGAAAAAAGAATGGGTTTTTGGGCAGTTGTCCAAGGATGATTGGAAACTGGTCGTTCATGTTGATGGTGAAAGTGAGGTTGGCGGGTTAATAGCTTCGGTTGCAGCAGTGCATTTGGTGATATGGGTGGACAAAGTGATGATTGAGATTGGATTTGAAAATGTTGGTGCAGATGATTATGATGTTTCTGGTGATCAACGATTGTAGAAATGGGTTTGTTTTTGCCTCTGCCACCAAATTGTTGTTTTGTGATCTGGGTTTCTACTGATGATTTCTTTTCAAGCATTTAAATAAGTTTGATGGGTTGACTTAAACTTTTTTTTTTTTTTTTTTTAAAAAGCAGAAGAAGAAAGAAACAGTGTTTGAAGATGGTGTCTGCTGAGTTTCAGGGTTTTTGATGTTTGTATATATAATTTGGGCAAAGAGAATTGAAGACGACGAAGAAGATGGCAACTGTTCGGAAGGGAGCAGCTTTTTTTTTCTTAAGTTAACCCCTATATTTAGCTATATTATTAACAGATGTGCCTCTTTCTTCTTTCTTTTTTCTTTTTGAACTCAAACAGTCAAACTGACTTTTTTTTTTTTTTTTTGGATAAAATGCAAATATGACCCTAATGTTTGGCCCAATTCTCATATTGGTACCCAATATTTTATGAGGTACAATTATGACCCTAAAGATATGAAAATGGGTGCACATAAACTCTCAAGGCAGACGGTGTCAAGAAAAACATTAAGTTGACTGACGTGGCACATGTGGGTCCATCTGAATGAATTAAAAAAGAAAAAAATGGAGCTAGTGAAGGACAATAACGAATTCACTCTCTTCACTCTCTTCTTCATCTATTCTTCATCCCTTAATAGTAACGAATTCACTCTACTCCCTTGACATGGCTGCTTTGCTTCCAAAAGCAATATACACCACATCCCCATGCATCAGAGGCCATGATTTCTTCTTCTAACCTTTACTCTTTTTACATACTTCTTTCAACTTTGTCTTTTTCTGTAAATGAACAGAAATAAAGAACTCAAATCAAACAGCAGAAAATGATTTTTAAAGCAACAGACAGAAGAAGAAAAAGATGAACAGTCACTTATCATGGTCCAATCCATCTATACGCATCATTTCCAAAGGATTTTTAAATGAGAGCAGTAACCAGCTACCAAAGGATTTTCTGGTAAATTTTGACTACTGAAGGTATAAATCATATTATATATTATCATCCAACTTTCTTGTTTCCACAGCATATGTTCTTAAACACAGTCTAAACTCTAAAGTAATTGTTAAGTGCCAACAGCATAAGCTTGCTAGAACAACAAACAGAAATTAGAAGAGTTGACTAATCTACTAACAGTAATTTTTCTGTTAAGTGAATAGAAAGGCTATAAAAATTGAGATATAACCTGAAAATTACATATACAAGATAACATGAGAGAAGTTTACCTTCTCAAGTGAAGATTGAATTAGCTGAACAGGGGTTGCAATTTGATTCTGACTTCCAAACAAATTTAGAACGCTGCTTGATTTCTTCTTATCCATCTTCAGGAAAAGATGGAAAGGGAGGATTGAGCTCTCTATAATCCTGACAAGATCAAGTGCAAAGACCACTGAATCAAACTCCAAATTGCCTATCTCTTTCTGATCTAAGCCTGCAAGACTTCGTAAATAAAATTACAATAGTACTAAGTAGCAGAATTTGACTCAAAGGTTCAGATCGAACTCTTCAACCAATGCTTCAACATGATCCAACTCTCTCTCTCTCTCTCTAAAAGTCACCATGATATAATAATACCTTTTCCATTCGGGACCTGAAGCAGCCTAGGCAAAACATTCCTAGCATGGGCAAATATTTCAGCTCTAACACCTTCTTGAAAGGGCTCATTTTTAATGAATCTTTGCAATAAAACTTGAAATTGCTGCAACTGTTGTGCACTGTGGTTGTAACATGTTGAGCTTTCATGTTGGCACAAGATTTTCCATTGTGACATGATTTAGAGAGGGTAGGAGGAAGCCTGGATGATGCGATGTCATCAGCGCTGCAATAGCAGCAGACCTACGATCGTGGCAGAGTTACAGGTGGCCAGGGGGCTGCGAAGGCACCTGTGTTGTTATCGTGACTGAGGGGCAGGTAGTAGCATATCACCTCTATACTGGTCTCGTAGTTGTTAATTGGTATAAATTAGTAGGATATAGCAAACATGCATTTTGATTGCAGGAACTTTCACAAGCCAAACATATTTACGGGACAATTTGAGAAGCCAAACATTTTTGCAAGGATCATGTGGCTTTCCACATCATGTTGACTGTTCAATCACGAAGGATAAATGCATAATTCAGATTTATGACAGAACCTTTATTGCACCCAAATTCACTGATGCATCGCAAGGAATTGAACGCCAAGAGCAATACACTTAACGCAATCCAAATAAGAATTTATAGTAGGAATAAATGCAGGATTTTCATGTCTAAAGCCCAAACGACCACCTTCTCCTTTACCCCAAATCCAAAAATTACCATCCACAATCAATTCCTGTAATACATAGCTTCGGAGGCCCACCATCGCGCATAGAGAGAAACTGGATAAGAAGAGGCCATTGGAAACCATAAAGGATACTAAAATCTACAGTATGAAGAGTTGTTGCCTTTCCACCATGGATGAAGAAGGGAAGAGAGAAGGATGGCAGCCTCTGCAGCGTTAGGCAGAGGTGGTTGGTGCTGGAAAGAAAAAAAGAAGGATGAAGACGGGGATTGGAGTTTATAAATTGGGGACTTATAATAAGATGATGATTTAGGGTTGTTGATGTGATAAGAAGAAGGGGATTTAGAGTTTATAAGTTGGGGATTTAGGAAGAAGAAGAAGAAGAATAAGAAGAAGAAGGAGAAGACAATGAAAAAGGATGAATGAAGAGTAAAGTGGGTTCCATAAGTAATTTTTTATATTTTTTTAATTGAGTTAAGTGGGTCCCACTTTAGCCACATCAGCAAACTTAACGAGTCTGCTTGCGGCGTTTGGAAGAGATGTTTAAATACACCAAATTTTATATCTTTAAGGTCATAATTGGACCTCGCGAAATATGAGGTGCCAATGTGAGAATCGGGCTAAATATAAGGGTCATATTTGCACCTTATCCCTTTTTTTTTCCCTGAAGAAAATAAATCGAGACTTATTCAAGGGTTAATTGTACTGACCGTACCTAAATTTTCAAGATGATAATAGAAAAGTATCCAACTTTTTTTCTTGTAATATAAAATCCCCTAATCTTTGCAACTAATATTACCGTAGTACCCAAAGCCATATTTCAGTAATCAGCACTGATGTGTCACTGACGTGAATACTTATATGTCAAAATAGCAGCCATCATATCAAGTGTGTGCCACGTGGTGCTTATGTGGCGCCACGTGTAAATTAAAATAATTTTTAATTTCAAAAAGAAATCCTAGATCAGCCCACCAACCTCATTAATTTTTAATCTAACGAAAGCTTCTAACAATTCATTACCTCTGCTATTTTTTCAAGCCATTGCTTCAAATCAAGTGAAGCCACCAACTAATTCTACGGTCTCTGCTATCTCCTCACTCTATATGCTTCTGCTACCTCCACCGCTCCTTCCACCACCTCTTTCTGCGGTCTCTGCTACGTCGTCAGAGATAACATAGACACTGATCAAATCATCCTGGCTGAATACCTAACTCTCGTCCCTTCAAATCCAGCTGAGTACGAGAAGCTCGACTCCTACGCTCTGATAGGCCTACCAGCGTCCTATAAGACCAGGTTCATTTAACCAAATGAAATGAAAACCAATTACTCAATCGTCATTAGCGGTGATAATTTCATATGTGGATCATCGCATGAGCACCCGCCTGTAGTGCTAGGAGCAACAGGAGTTGCGGCGGTGGTGGCGGAGTCTTATGCTAGAAAGACTTGAGGGATTTTTGAAGCTGAAGGGATTTTTGCTTATGCTAGAAAGATTGGGATGATCCCCTCACAATCTGCTGCTTAAGGTATATTAATTACTTGTATTGTTGCTTTAAAAATTTAGTCTTTTGTTGGTTTAGTATGAGCTTGAATTAGAGCTTTTATTGGTTAAAATATGATGCAACATTTGTGCTTTTTTTCTTAATTTTTTTTCTTGCATGGATGCTAATAGTCATATGAATGATAGATTTAAAGTTGTGTACGAGTCAATTGTTTTTTTCCAATTAAAAATTAATTTGCTTTATATGCGGCGCCACGTGGCACACACCTGACATGATGAATACTATTTTGACATGTAAGCATCCACGTCAGTGACACATCAGTGCTGATCACCGGAATATGGCTTTGGGTACTACGGTGATATCAGTTGTAAAGGTTAGAGGGTTTTGTGTTACCAAAAAAGGTTGGATACTTTTCTGTTATCATCTTGAAAACTTAGGTACAGTCAGTGCAATTAACTCAAAAGAAAATTAACTGTTTTAATTTTTTTTATTGATCCAAAATGGAGAAGGAAAGATTGCCTAAAAGAGAAAATTTGTGTTTATATAGAATAAGACTGTGTTAGAAATAATGATGGGCTTTTAGCTCTAAAAAATAGGTATCATACAGGCTATGGGGATCAGGCCTCGCTGAGAGCTATGAGTACATTTAGTTGAAATTGTCGTGGGCTTGGCAACCCACAAGCAATTCAACTATTAAGGGAACTAGTTTCCTCAAATAGTTTTTTTTTTTTATTGAAACTTTCTATAGGCAAAATAAAATTAATAAAATAAATGCTCTTTTAAATTATGATAGTGTATTTGTTGTTGATGCAGTAGGACATAGTAGTGGGCTTGCCTTACTTTGGAAAAAAAAAGAAGTAAGGTTAATTAGCTTCTTTCAGAACCATATTGACATCGAAGTTAGATTCCAACATTTGCAACCTTAGAGACTCATTGAATTTTACGGGATAGTTACTAGAAACCGTAGGCAAGAATCTTGGGATCTACTTCACAGATTGAAACCCCGGTTTACCTTACCTTGGTGCTGCATAAGCAACTTAATAATTTACTCTCTCAAGATGAAAAAAGTGGTGGAAATAGAGTTCCAGAATGCTTAATCAATGGCTTCAGCGATGCTCTTATGGACTGTAGCCTCCAAGATATAGGGATGGAAGGGTGTCAGTTTACATGGGAATGAGGAAGAGGTATTTTAAATTCGATTTAATAGCATCTTGATAGGGTGGTTATTTTAAGTGATTGGATTAGATTGTTTTCCACTACTAAATTGTTAGATTTGGAGATTTCTTCCTCAGATCATATGCCTATTTTTTTTTGAGCTTGAGTTGGGCTCTCAAAAAACTGGAGCTCAATTCAAGTTTGAGAATTGTTGGCTTCATGAAATTGAGATTTATTTTATATTAATAGTAAATTATATATATATATATATATATATATATATGGTAGGACTTAATTATAATCAAATTAAGTTTGAAGATAGGAATTAGTCGTAGCAAGATAAAGTCTAGGATTATATTACAAGACAACTTAAAAGAAAAAAAAAAAGAAGCAATGTGTCAATTGGAGGATGGGAAATAGTGACTTAGCTAAATAAGGAAGCTTATACTATAAGCCTCTCCTCTGCCATTAACGTTAGAAAAAAAATGCCGAGAGAGAGAAGAAGAAAGTAGAGGAGAAAGAAGAAGCAAGTGAGTGGATTTCCTTTGTTTATTTTCTTTCCTTCTTTTAATCAAAATCAAACTTTCTTTGAAAGGATCAATACTTCATTGATGAGTGAATTCTTGAACTTTTCTTCTTGTTTCAGATTTGTTGTGTTTTAAGATACCTTTTCTTCGTGATAATATTTAGATTGGAATGTAGTTGTTGTTTAAAATCTTGAGCAATTCGTATAGCTTCCTTAGTGATCTTGATATGCTACTTGCCTGTCAGTTCTCTTATTGTTATGTCCTTGATTTATTTGTTGCCTATATGCGTATATATTTTGTTATTATTGTACTTCGTACTTATTATAGTTAAAGTGGTAAATTGAATCTAAATTCCATCGTAAACTGCAAACTGTGGAGGGAATAAAGCTTGAACTATAGGAATTAGTATATATCAATATAGATTAAGCCCATTTGTAGTGGAAGTTGAAAGGAAAGAAAGTACAACAATAAACAAACTTTACAAATCCACCTAAATAAATTCATATAAAAAAATCCCTCTAAATTCATGTTCCTCAGTAACCAATTGAATTATTCTTTATTAAACCATGTAAGATAAATAATTATATATATATACATACACTAAGGCATGAATAATATTAAAAGCCTTGTATTTAATTATTTTTAAGTATTTAAAATAATAAAAATGATACTAATATATGTATATATACATGACAACATCCTTCAAAGTTTCTATGACCTATCATATAGTTTTGTACCTTCTTTAATTCTTAATTCCATTTGGTTTTTAAGAGAAATTAAGAAAAATAATGTTTATGTGCCAGTCAAGGTATAGATTTCAATTTCTTGCAAAAATGACATCTCACACTCCAATTACCAACATTTACACATGGCACATGGGAGTTTTAACAAAAGAACATGCATTTCATTATTAATATCATCACATTAAAACTTGTATAAATACATTATAATACTTATCAAGTATACTTTATCATTTAACATAACTTCCTTATATACGACATTATACCAAAATACAAGACATTAAAATTTAGAAATGACAAGTCAGGATGTTTATGCACCGATTTTGTCACTGGCCCACCTGACACTTCTATTGTAAGTAAACTTCAAGCTCAACTATCTACTATCCTGAAAAATTAAATGAAAAGGAGTGAGCTTACTACTCAGTAAGTAATTATTAATATAAATATACATAAATTCTTCTCAAGAACTAATTAAATGGAAGAGAAAATAATTTCTATTGGACTACACGGGTGTGTCTCTCCTCTTGTAGTCTACTGTCCAAACTCACCGTTGAGACACGGTCTAACACACGGCCATGTTGATGCCTGTATTCGCCACTGCCTAAAATTTCTCATTCACACACGATCGTACACACGCCCATGTGAATACCCATATAATCCTCGGGACTGAAATGCTACTTACACATATGACCATATTATGCCGAAACCTACCCGTTTGACGAGTACACGGCTTGACACATGCCCGTGTCTCGAGCTGTGTTCACATTCTAAAAACACATTTTAATTATCACAACTTTTAAATTCACACATTAAAGAACATATACCGATTATATACTGAAAATATACTAAACATATACCATAATCATGAATCATAAACTGAAAATATACTAAACATATACCAAACAGATAACAAAATAATATACAATCATACATTCACATCACAACATATTTCATATTATCTGGTCGGATCATTCCTCACATATATTTCACACACGTAGACATGCCAATACCGCCTGACTCATCCTCACACAAAAATAAATAATGGCATGTCTCATACACATTTGGTATGCCAAAATCACCCAGCTCATCCTCACACAATAATAATGGTATACTACTCACACGTGACTGCCCGACTCATTTCCTCACATAATAGCACATATGTAATAGACATGCCAAATCCGCCCAGCTCATCCTTACACAATAGTAAATATAGCATGTCTCACACACGTTTGGTATGCCAAAACCACTTGGCTCATCCTCACATAATAATAATGGCATACCACTCACACGTTATCGCTCAACTTATAATCTCACAAATAATCACACACGTGGCCACCCAGCTCATATCTCACATTTATACACATAGAACTCACATATCAATACATTCTTTCATAATTCACATCTTACATATACATAACATCATTTACATTTTAAGAGCAATACTCAAAGTTCATAATACATCCAATCACATAACTTAAGATTTATACATCCCATGCTTTACTATATAAAATAACTTACATAGCTCAATTATAGCAATACAATTATAACATATAAGAGAAACTATATATATATATAGTAGTTACTAATATAATATATATATATATATATATATATATATATATTATATTAGTAACTACTTACCAAAAAGGCTTCCCAATTCTTTAATAGAAAAAGAGTTTCTCCTAGTTAGTTGTGTCTTCCTTGTCTTTTGTAACTCCTACATATAACCATATATCAAACACACATATAAAACATCACACTTGTACCCAAGCTCAACTAGTGTAACTTATTATTCCAAGTTTGATATACTATAAAATTATGTAGACAAGTACTATGGCCATGATTTTATTATTAATGGTAGGGCTACAAGTCTACTTCAATTACCAATTAGAATTACACAATTTTGACATGTATAAAATTACTTATGAATTTTTGAACATAATTAGGTCATGCAAAGCCACTAGAGTGAGCAATAAAATATCGAGCTCTATTAGATCCTTCTAATGAAAAATTCAGTTCAAACTCAAAACATAACAGTTCTAGAAGACTCCTTAAGGTTTCTTTAGAATCAAACCTTACTCAATTTGGGGTTTTATAGCTCAAGTTTTGACAAAAACAATAAGACTAAAAATGTTTAAAAACAGAGCATGAATTTTGTAATAAATAAAACTTAACTTCAATTAACAAAATGCATGCATAATCTTACCAAATGGAATCTCCAAGTTCTCTAATTCTCCTATAATTCCCAAAATTCTTGTTAGATGATAAAAGTAAGATAAAATTCTCTAAACCCTTTCAAAGATCACTTTCCTCTTACTTATAGAATTCTTCATCTTCAATTTTCTAACACACATATGTACATACTATCAAGCCTACACTTGTACACATATATAACCATGTGGTTATACATGGTTTTATTAAAGAAATCTCTAGATAATTAAGGAGGTTTATCACCATAACATCCCCTTTACTTCTTAATGAAGTGCGAATATTGTATATTAACCCCTAAACTTTCTATTATGTCAATCTAATCAAATTTTTCTTACAATTTAGTCCCTATTTATAATTCATAAACATACCTAATCTTAAATTAAGTCCACTATTCTACTATGTATGAAATGAAATGCATAATAAAGGAATATGTATCTTAGAATGCGGGTGTTACAGGACACGATGAGCTTAAATTGAAAAAAATTATGGGACAACCAGCCTAATTTAATAGGCGGTATTATTCCTTAAGCTTAGATTGGCAACCATATAAATATAAATATATAAAAATAAACATATTTATGCTTAGGCTTTCTCAAAAGAGAGAATTAAATTAATTATATATCAAATTAAACACATAATGATAATAATAGTGAAAGACAATAATAATAATAATAATAATAATAATAATAATAATAATAATAATAATAATAATAATAATAATAATAATAATAATA
>CATIWO010365085.1:0-15700 GCA_949673435.1 Macaranga tanarius | reverse complement strand
GCGAACATGTTGGTATTGATCTTAAATCTTTGAGATCTGTGAACAATATCACTTGGCTGTGTGATGTTAGGGGAGGGGCAACAAATGAAGCTTGGATTAGGTATGATTCTAGTACATTGAACCTTAGTGTTGCCTTCACTGGATTCATAAATGGTACTGTGGTGATGCAGCACCTTAGTCACAGAGTTAACCTGACAGATTACCTGCCAGAAAGGGTGACTTTTGGCTTTACAGCATCAACAGGAAATAATACTGCTTTACACAGCATACTCTCCTGGGATTTCAGTTCAACCTTGGAAATTAATGATACTGTAGTTACTACAAATGGAGAAAACGAGGCATCTCGAAGGAGAAGGAGAAACAGGAGAAAATTAGCAATTGGGTTGGGTGTTTCTGGTGCTGTTGTCGTTATTATTGCTTTAGTTTGGCTTGTTGTTGTGTACTGGAAGAAAAATGCAGATGATGATGCAGAAGAAGAAGATGATCATGTCTTGGATGAGTATATGGATGATGATTTCGAAAAGGGAACAGGACCTAAGAGATTTTCCTATCATGAATTGGCTCTAGCTACAAATAATTTTAAGGATGAAGGGAAGCTAGGTGGGGGAGGATTCGGTGAGGTTTATAAAGGTTTTCTGAAGAACCTGGACTCATATATTGCTGTCAAAAGAGTATCGAAAGGATCTACACAAGGGGTTAAGGAGTATGCAGCAGAAGTGAAGATCATTAGCAGACTAAGGCACCGGAACTTGGTTCAACTCATCGGTTGGTGTCACGAAAGAAAGGAGTTGCTTCTGGTTTATGAGTTCCTGCCTAATGGAAGCTTAGACTCTCATCTTTTTAAAGAAAGCAGCTTGTTGACATGGGAGCTCAGGTACAAAATTGCTCAGGGTTTAGCCTCAGGATTGCTATACTTGCATGAAGAATGGGAACAATGTGTGGTGCACAGAGATATTAAATCCAGCAATGTTATGTTAGATTCAAATTTCAATGCCAAACTTGGAGATTTTGGTTTAGCAAAGTTAGTAGACCATGGCAAAGGATCACAGACAACAGTTTTGGCAGGGACTATGGGCTATATGGCACCGGAATGTGCCATGACAGGCAAGGCTAGCAGGGAATCTGATGTCTACAGTTTTGGCATTGTTGCACTGGAAATAGCTTGTGGAAGAAAACCCATAAACCCTAAAGCAAATGAAGCTGAAGTGTATATGGTGAAGTGGGTATGGAAACTTTATGGAAGAGGAAAGCTACTTGAAGCAGCAGATCCTAGACTGTCTGGAGATTTTGACGAGCAGCAAATGGAACGGTTGATGATTGTTGGGCTCTGGTGTGCTCATCCTGATGAAAATCTCAGACCTTCTATAAGACATGCAATTCATGTGGTAAATTCTGAAGCTCCATTGCCTATTCTCCCACCAGAGATGCCTATTCCGAGGTACTTTGCTCCACCTCCGGTGGACGCGTCCGCACTTTCACTGTCCTACAGTGTTACTGGTTCTGAGGGAGGTCAATACCAGTCTTCAAACTATAGTTACACTACCAATTCCTCCCAGTTCACAGCATCCTCAGCAGCTTCATTGACTTCTTCATCAGATACTGCAAAGTTGCTAAAATGATCTCAAGTGTAATTATCTGCATACTCTTAGGTATATAAAACATTCATTGTTTTCTGTTTTTTTTTTTTCCTTTAGATTTTCTAACACCATAATGGTACATAATTTTCAATCTGTGAAGTGTTCAAATTCTTTCTTTTTTGCTACATTGGAATCATTAATGAAGTTTTCAGTTCTCCACACAGTTCTCTGAGTTGCTATTAGCACAATATGTGAAGTTGGCACGTTAGTTTTATTATGCATATAGCACATATAGAGTACAAAATTAAAGGCTAAAACAAAAGAAAGTAACCCACAATAATAAATTCTACCTGAAAATTCACTAGTTGCAAGCATTTTAATTTAATCTTTCAAGAACTTTACTATTAATTTTGGATGAACTGCATATTTCTCATGATTTGCATATATTGCAAGATTAGATTTATTAGAGTGTTCTGCTACTACAGCCCACCTTCGACACATGCTCCATTCATATACAGCGAAGTTCAAATGTATATGAAACATTTATAACATTTTCTAACAAAAATTAAATTGCAACAAAAGCAACAAATTTTCAGAGTTTCTGGATGAAACATCTGAAAATCCAGAAATAAGTTTTGATAAGCAGTGCTAGGAATAACTTAAAAGACAGAGACCTGAACTTTAAACATCACAAAAGTATACAACAACAACAAAAACAAAATCTTAGCTGAGTTGGAGAAACCTTTGTGCCATGGGATGCTGAGCTTGTGAGAGTTCATCAGGTTTTAAAACTTCAACAACTTCTCCATTTACAAGGAGGCAAACCACATCAGCAACTCTCTGAATCTGTTTTATGCTATGAGAAACCATCACAACTGTCATTCCCCGGGTCTTCTTCAGTTTCACAATCACATCTTCAATGTTTTGTGTTGATATAGGATCCAAAGCACTTGTTGGCTCATCTAGCAGCAAAACCTTTCAAAGAATGGAAATCATTAGAACAGCAACAGATAGTCGACATAAGTCCGAATTGCAAAAATTATCGAGGCTATACCTCTGGTTCATTAGCTAGAGTCCTAGCTAGAGCAACCCTTTGAGCTTGACCTACAGACAATTCACTACCATTCTTCTTGTGAAAGGTAAAATCAAGGTCGGCAAGGTTAAGCAGCTTGTGAACCTCATTGTCAGAAAGTTTCTTACCCTTCAATTGGGGGCCATACCGCACGTTATCTGCAACTGTGCCTGAAGAGATGGAAATACAACTGGTAATTGACTACAAAAGCACACACTTCTATAAAAAGACTCTACACAATAAGCTTCTAGTCTTGGAGATGAGTCTACGACAGTTCTATTACTAAAATTTGAAGCGTGTTCACGCTGCATTCTAATTATCACAATCCAAAACATTTAGGATCAACACAGAACCGACTATTTTGATAGTAGATAGAATCAGAAAATAGTGAATCAATAATTTTTCATATATGGCATATTCCAAAATGAAGACACTATATAAATCAAAAGAACAACTTCTCAAAAATTTTAAGTGTCGAAATTTATAAAGGATCTGTCAGCTGGACAAACAAATAGATATTGTTAAATGATGCAAAGCTTTAAGCATCATTTGAATACTAGTTTCGAGTAATTCATATGCAATAATTCTATTTAATTGAATTATTGCAAGATCATGTCACTTTTAGCATAATCACACTTCCTACAATTTTTTTTTTCAAGTTCAAAGAATTGAGATCCTGCAACTATTTGGTTTTCAAACATGAGAATATATTGCATTTTCTTAACTTTCTAAGCAATCATAGCTTTCTTTCATTTCCCTGAAAAATTTTCATTCATTGCTTTTCATTTTCAAGAATCAAGGCGAAATCAAAAGCAAAAATAACTAAAAGAAAATCAGGACTTAAATTACTACAAAATTCGAAAGCTAACCTTCAAAAAGAACAGGAGTCTGGAAAAGCATCCCAACCTTACGGCGAAGAGCAAGAACATCAAGATCACAAATATCATGGCCATCAAGAAACACAGTACCAGAAGGTGGCTCCCAAAGGCGATTTAACGACCTTAAAAAAGTAGATTTACCACTACCACTAGGTCCAATAATACCAACAATAACACCTTTAGCTATATCCAAATTAATCCCATTAAGTATAGTTGCTCTATCATCACTTATCCTTGTCAAATTCCTTATCTTAAACTTGATATTATCTCCATTAACACTTCCTGATTCTATATCAGGCACAGCTAACAGATGCTCTCCAGCCCCATTATCATCCTCAGCTGCTATAATTAAAATCATGCATCAAACAATTCAGAAACTGATGATATAAAAATCTTGGCTTTAAATAAGCAAAAACAAGAAAACATCAAATACCTTGAGAAAGAGAGGATATTGAACCGAAGGCCATGTGAATTTCTGAGTTTTGACGAATAGAAGAAGATGGGTGTTGGTGCTTTGTCATCATATATAATTGTAGATTAAAACCTGCACCACTTGTAGACTTCACCAGATGATCAGGTACCCAGTTGCAAGATTCTTGAAGAATAAAAATTAAAAATGTCGTTTTTCTTGGCCTTTTCTTTAAGGCAAAAAGATTGTGTGTCAGGTTGTATGATGTATATTTTAAAATTCTATAATTTGTTTAACACGATAAACAATAATTTCAAGATGAATGAACTGGTGGTGTAGCTAAGTTTCGCAAGATTCTTGAATCTATTTGACTGTCAGTATCATAGCATGTGTAGCTTTCACACCTGGTTGGTTTGAGCCGGTTTATTTAGAAATGGGAAAAGGTGCATTTAGGCCCTTCATGTTTGGTACAGAGTGTAAAACTGTAAATAGGCCCTCAAAAGTTTTTTTTGGCTTAAAGATAAATCTAATATTGCTGAATCGGGTCATTTAACCTCTTCAAAAAAATCTGACATATGAAACAATTACAAAATGGTCTCTAAAATTAGTTTTTTATTAAAATATTTTAAACTTTTTAAATTAATAAACAAAATTACTCTTAATTTTTTATTAATAGTATAATTTTTAAGAAAAAATATTTTATTTAATTATTATTTTCATGTCCACCTAAGTCTTCTTTTATATTATTAAAAGTTCTTGAATATATATATATCTAATTGAATTATATTAATATGTTGTCTATTGATTCGGGGTGTTATAAATTTTAAAACCAAAAATTGAAATATATATAAAATTATTTGTACATATAAATTAAAAAATATGTAACATCTCATATAATTGTGTTAGATATATAATTAAATTATAACTAAATATAATTAGTTAACTAAGATTTGTATGATAAAATATCTACTAAATATTAATTAGATAAAAATAATATATTAAGATATATTTTTAAAAAATTAATATTTGTATTATATAAATTGATAATATATTCTTATTTATATTTTTAGATTATTTATTTTTATTTTATAAATTTTATAAAATTAATTATAATTTTACTCATATAAAAATAAAAGATACCTAGTGTTAGTAATAAAGATATGGAATTTTTACAAAAACAAACCAAAAAATGGAAAAACTTTTCAAACATATAGTTGACTTTTTTTTTTTTTTCAAAACTAAACTTTTCTGTGAAAAAATTTCAAAAATATGATGTTCCAAAAAGGAAGGAAATACAAATACCAAATTTAAGAATCCAAATATAAAATAACTACCAGTTATTTATCTTATTCATGTCACTAGTAGCAAATCTTAATAACATACGATCTCTAATACTTTGGAAGAAACCAAACACAAAATAATTTTTAACACATATATTTCACTTTAAAAAATTTTAACTCATCCATCCACTCAAATTTTTTTAATATTTAAAGAAATAAAACAATGAAAAATAGAGTCATAAAAAAATAATGAAAAACAACCAAAAAATACCAAAAAATAGCATGAGAACAGCAAAATTCAAATAACTTTATTTGCCTTTGTTTTACAAAGTACAAAATAGAACCACCACATTTTCAGTTTTCATTGAATTTATTTATTAAAAAAAATATATTTTATTTTTAAAAAATTTAACTTACTTATTTACTATGAAATTTGTAATATTTAAAGGAATAAAACAATTAAAAATATAGTCATAAAAAATAACTCGAAATAAGTAAAAAATATGGACAAACAACCTTCAACAACTAAAAAATAAAAATAAACTCACATAACTTCAAAACAACCATTCAACAACTATAAAACAATCAGAAAATAAGTTGAAAACAACCAATTTAAATAGCTCTATTTCACAAAGTATAAAACAAATAACATCAAAACAACCCTTCCACAACCATAAAATAGCCTCAAAACAACATTTAGTAACTAAAAAATAAGAAAAAAAGTTAAAACAACCTTATACAAACTTAAAACAACCATTCAACAAACTCAAAATAATTTGAAAACAACCTTCAGCAAATAATACACAACATCAGAACAATCTCAAAATAACGATTTGGATTTTTTTTTCAAATTAAGCCAATGAAAACAAAAATAACAATCAAAAAAAAGAAGAAGAAGAAAAAAAAAACAAGAAGAAGAGAATATGATAATCACCATATTATATAAAATCAAGAAAAATGAAATTTAATACATACTCATTATAATTTTTGATGATTTTTGTGAGATGGTGAATTTCCAGTAGATAAATTTTTTTTAAAAAAAAAGATAGAGAGTATAATATTTTATAAAATTTTAGATGAAAATTGAATTGAGAAATCTATAGATTTACTCTCTTTCAAAAAAAATACATACAAATATTTCTTCTTGAACAAATCAATATATTGTTAGGGAGATTAATTTTGCAAATCTTATAATGGTTAGTATTGGGTTTGTGAGGAAAATAAAAGAAGGAGATGAAATGAAAAAGAAGAATGTAAAAGAGAGTAAATAAAATAAAAAAAAAAACTAGAGAAAACAAATAGTGTAAAATGGAAAAATACCGTGAAATTGAAATACATGTAAGTTAGAAGTGAAACAAAATATATCATATTTTTGAAATATATTATTTGACTTTAATTATTTATTTGTGATATTATACCTAAGGATATTTAGTGTTACAATGTCAAATCTCCAGGCCAAGTTTCAAGGCCTGAATCAAACCTGGGCTTCACTCTGTTAAAACTTCTATTAATCTAATTATTTATTTTGTGTTCTCCCATCTAATTAACTCATTATTCAGGTTTATGATTAAACATTTTTTTTCCAACATTACTATTGTAAACCATGAACAACATCATAAAAAATGAAGAAATGAGAACAACTTTCGCAAAAACCAACATCAAATATATAATCAGTTGCTCTGACTAGGTGATGAATAATCTGATTTTGCCAGTGAATTCGAATCCCACTTTTTAGAATTAAATTTTAAATTTTAAAAAAATATTTATATTTTCTTTTAATTTTTATTTTATCGAATATTTATAATAATTTTGACTTTGCCAATAACTAAATCACAATTAATGCATTTTTTACTCAGAGTACAATTTTTAGTCTCGATTGTGCATTCAACAAAATTTTGGTCATCTATATTTTTTTTTGACTTTTAATTAGAATGCATGCATTTGTATATGTATAAAGGAATGAAACTAACAATGAATTAAAACATAATTTTTTTCTTAATTATGCTATGCTAATTAATTTGCTAAAGTTAGCTTGATGTTATCAAAAACATTATATAACATATAATTATCCAAAATAACTAGTTTAAAAAATAATTTATACCTTATCACTTCCAAAGTTATGTTCAATACGTTGACGTTAAGAGGATCTGATTTCTTTGCCACTTCTTGGAACTTCTTGTTGGTGTAATATTGGTAAAACTGACATATAGAGGAAAAATGCATATAACATTAATTTTTTATTATAATCAAATATTAATCTTTCATTGATAAAAGTTAAATTAACATGTTTTCAAACAACTATAAAATATAAAATAACATTTAAAAAGTAAAAAAAATTGCTTAAAGTAAAAAGATTAATTACTTATGATATCGAATGAGTTCTATTACACAAATATTAGTTACTTACAAATTTTTTAAAAAAAAAAAATTAAAACTTCACATATATGACAGTGAAGAACACAACTTCCATATAGGAAGACTAATAAATTTTTACCTAAAAATATGGAAAATAGAAAATAAAGCAGAAAAAAAATTGAAGGAAAAAACTATCAAAAGGAAAATAAAAATAATTATTTAAAATTAGAAAAGAATATAGAAGTTTTTATAAAATCTTATTGTTATTTCTAGAAAAAATTTATATTTTTTTAGAAACTATAAAATACAAAATAAATAACTATTCATTAATTAGAAGCTAGCTCTAAGAAAGAAGGAGATGATACTTAATTGAACAGTTGCAGTGTTTTGATGAAGCTTCAGTACTGATGAAGTGCCTTTGAGAAGGAGATGATATGGAGAACTATTCAAGAACCTTTTTTTTTTTTGGTTGAAGCAGAGAAGAATTCCTTAATATTGAATTGGTGGTGTAGCTAAGTTTTGCAAGATTCTTCAATCTATTTGACTGTCAGCATCATAGCATATTAGCATGGTGGGTTTGAGCCGGTTTATTTAGAAATTTAAATACGGTCCAATCAGGAGTGCAAATGAGCGTGCCAAGCCAAAGTAACTTTGGCTAATTTTTTTTTTTTTTTTCTTAAATAGAGATCAGTTGAAGTTAGGGGTGTTCATCGGTCGGTTCGGTCGGTTTTTGGGCCTTTTTTTGACCGAACTGAAATAATTAAATTATTAGAAATTTGAATCGAACTAAAATTTGTGGGTAGAAAACCGAACCGAACCAAAAATTTTAGAAATATTGATTATTTTTATATTAAATTTGTATATATTTTTAACAAAATATTTAGAAAAATTAAAATAAAAAACAAAAACTCTGTTATTTCGGTTATCTCGGTTAATAGAAATTTTTTTAACATTAAACTGAATCGAACCGAACCAAATTTCGATTCGATTCGGTTCTAAAAATTCGAAAATCCTAAAAATATAAACCGAACTGAATAGGGTCGGTTCGGTCATTTAGGAGGGTATGAACACCCCTAGTTGAAGTTGAAGTAGTTAATTCCTAACACTATAAGGAGAGAGTATGAAATAAAAAATCGATTCCTAATTTCATCAATAGGATATTCATACCTTTTGTTATTTGGATGACTTGTAGGAAACTAACTAGTTAGGAAACTAACTAGTTACTAATTAATTCTTAAACTTGATATATAATTAATTATTTATGAGTTATTCATTAGTTTAAATTTGGCTAAATAAATTTAAAAATTTTAAAAAATACTAATTTTATAAATAATTTTATTCATTAAAAAATAAAAAATACATTATTTATTAAATATAATATAATATATTTAATAAAAATTAAAATTTGATTCTAATAATATCTCCTTAAATTATTTTTACATTTAAAATAAATAAGAATTTATATATTATATAATATCTAATATTAAATGATTAATATATCAAAATTACAAGTTAGTTTACAAATTTTTATTTGAATTTATTCATGAGATGTCGTTCAAAGAAGGTTGGGTTTTGAAGGTTTGTTGGCTGTTGATCGGGTGGGTAGGGGAGGTGGTTTAGCGCTCTTATGGAAAAAGAGAGACCAAATCCAAATTTCAAGTTATTCAGCTCACTTTATTGATGCTATTGTTTATGATCCTTTACATGGCAATTGGCGTCTTACTGGGTTTTATGGTGAAGCAGACAGAGGGAGGCGACATGAATCGTGGAGTCTTCTTCGGAACCTCACTTCCCTTTTCCAGATGCCATGGGCTATCTTGGGGGATTTTAATTGTATTTTGAGTCAAAATGAGAAGAGAGGGGGAGGTCCTTACCTTGCTTATCTTATGCGACATTTTGCAGAGGCTATTATGGATTGTGGGTTATCAGAAGTGGAGCTTAGAGGTCATAGGTTCACATGGGAAAGGGGTCGTGGGGCGGAGCACTGGGTCCGGGAAAAGCTAGATAGAGCTTTTGGTTCTGAATCATGGTTTTTGAAGTTTCCAACTTGTAGGTTGACTAATCTTATGTCTACAATTTCAGATCACTCTCCGATTATGCTGGTTACTTCCTCAGGGCTGGTTAATAATGGTGTGCAGAGATTTAAATTTGAAATGGCTTGGGTTAAGGAAATAGATTTTATCCATCTTGTGCATCAAAATTGGGATCAGTCCATGGATACTTCTGTGATGGAAAAACTTTCAAATATTTCTAATACTATGGCTAAATGGGGTCGTCTTTTCAAAAGAAAGTTCAGAGATAGAATCAGTAAATCTACAAACGGATTAAATAATCTTTGTGAGAAGGAAGATAATGACTCTATTTATAAATTTTTTGAGGAAAAAAGGAAGTTGGGTATCCTGCTCGAGCAAGAGGAAGCTTATTGGCGTCAGAGAGCGAAGACTTTTTGGTTAGTAGGGGGTGACTTGAATACTAAATTTTTTCATGCTATGGCTTCTTCGAGAAAGCGTAGAAATGCTATTATTAAGTTGCAGAATGATGCAGGTGTTTTAATGGATAAGCATGAGGATATTTGCGATATTATCAAAAATTACTTCCTTAATCTTTATGCATCTGATTCGAACGTATCGTATGATGCTTTGTGTGATATGCCAAATAAAATTTCAGGGGGCGATAATGATTTTCTTACTGCTCCTTTTTCTATAGAAGAATTCCGTAGTGCAGCATTTGCCATGCATGCAAATAAGTCTCCGAGCCCTAATGGGCTTAGCCCAGGATTTTTTCAAAAATTTTAGGATCTGATTGGCTCTGATATTTATCATGCTGGTGTGGAATGGTTGAGGAGAAAGGATTTTCTGAAGGCTTTGAATGACACAATTATTGTGTTGGTCCCCAAAACAGATGACCCAACCAAAATGAAGGATTTTAGGTCTACTTCGTTGTGTAACGTCATCTACAAAATTGTGGCAAAGGTTCTGGCTAATAGACTGAAGGCTATTCTTCCTCAAATTATTTCTGACTCTCAGTCTACTTTTGTTCCTGGGAGGGCTATTACTGATAATGTCATGATTACTTTTGAATGTCTCCACCATATGAAGCGGAAAGTTAGAGGCAATGTTGGAGAGGTGGCTTTGAAAATCGACATTAGCAAGGAATATAACAGAGTAAATTGGGGTTTCTTGAAAGATGTCATGATCAAAATGGATTTTGACTCTACCTGGACAGAGTGGATTATGTTGTGTATTTCGTCAGTCTCTTATTCTGTAGCAGTTAATGGTTCTTTAGTGGGACCGATTTCTTCGCATAGAGGGTTAAGGCAGGGAGACCCTCTTTCTCCTTATCTCTTTCTTCTGTGTGCAGAAGCTTTGTCTGTGATGATAAATAAAGTTGAAGAGAATGGTAGTGTCCATGGGTGTAGGATTAGTAGAAAAGCTCCTTTTATTTCTCATTTGTTCTTTACAGACAATAGTTTTCTTTTTTTTTCGGGCAGACATGGAGGAGTGTGGGACTGTTCAGTGAATTCTTTTTACTTATGAGAAGGCCTCTAGTCAGTCTATTAATCTGTAAAAATTGGGGATTTTTTTCAGTTCAAATGTGGCGGAGGAGGTTCGGCTTTCTATCTCTAATGCTTTTTAGGTATACTCTCCTTTTGATACGAGTCGATATTTGGGATTACCATCCCTTATTGGGAAATCTAAGAGAGCTATTTTTAGTTTTCTTCGAGATAGATTGCTGAATAAGCTTTGTGGGTGGAAGTCTAAATGCCTCTCTAATGCGGGAAAAGATATTCTGATCAAGTCTGTTGGGCAAGCTATCCCAACATATTGTATGAGCACCTTTTTGATTCCATCCTCTCTTTGTGATGAGCTCTAGAGGATGCTTAATTCCTTTTGGTGGGGTATGAAAGCGGATGGTAGGAAAAGTATCCATTGGTTTAGATGGTCTAAGCTTTGTAGTAGAAGAGCAGAGGGTGGTTTGGGTTTTCGGGAGTTGCATGGTTTTAATTTGGCCCTTCTTGCTAAACAGGGGTGGAATTTTATTACTAACCACATGCTTTGGTTAGCTGACTTTTCAAAGCAAAATATTTTCCACATGAGACTTTTCTTTCTTCCAAATTGGGGAATAATCCGAGTTATGTTTGGAGGAGTGTGTGGGGTAGTAAGGATGTGTTATCGCTAGGTCTTAAATGGGTGATTGGGAATGGTAAGACAGTGGGTATCTATGATCCGTGGGTATCCTAGACTCCAAATTTTAGGTTACAGTCTTTATCTCCGGGACAAGATCGTAATATGAAGGTGGCAGATTTGATGCGAGCGGATTACCGAGTTTGGGACAGAGGTAAGCTTGGTTCTTTGCTTAATCCAGATGAAACTGAGCTGGTTTGTGGTATTCCCCTTCCTTTTTGTGATGTAAATGATAGGGTCTGCTGGAAATTTACAAAGGATGGGCGGTATTCCTCTAAGTCTGGCTATAATGCTTTAATGGACATGCAGCTAGAAGATAGGGATGTTTCGAAAGGGTGGGATGTGCTATGTAAATTAAGAATTCCTCCTCGTATTAAATCTTTCCCTTAGAAAGTATGCTCTGGTTGTCTTCCTACTAGACAGAGATTACAGAATAGAGGTATAGGAGTGCCTTCTTGCTATGTTATGTGTAATAAGGATATTGAACATGATTGGCATGTGTTTGTGGCTTGTCTGTTTACAAAAGAGTGTTGGCAAGAAGTGGGATTTCAGTTTGAGGAGTTTCTGTTTGATTATCTGGGCGCCGGGGTCCTTTCTCTGTTAAGTTCGGTTAATAAGTGTGTAATGGAGAAGGTGGCCGTAGTTTTATGGTCGATATGGCAACAACAAAATTCCAAAGTGTGGACAGACTCTCATGTCTCTCTTAAGCATACTGTGACTCGTGGAATCGCGTTCTTAATGGACTAGCAGCAGGCTAAGGCGAAAAATATGTCATCTGGTGGTGGTGGGGAGGCAAAAGTGGGGCGATGGCAGAAACCACCTAGAGGAGTGATAAAATGCAACTCTGATGCAGCGTGGGATGAGCAGAATGGTAAGGCTGGGTTAGGGATGGTTCTTCGTCGAGAGAATAGGTCTGTGATAGCCTGTCGAACCCGATTTCTAACCAAGGTGGCGTCGGCAAAAATGGCAGAAGCTCTAGCTCTTCGTGATAGCATGCAGTGGGTGATGTCGTTGAATCTGTCAAATGTAATATTTGAACTGGATGCTAAGTCTATGGCAGACGATATTTGTAATCAAACCTGGGCTTCACTCTGTTAAAACTTCTATTAATCTAATTATTTATTTTGTGTTCTCCCATCTAATTAACTCATTATTCAGGTTTATGATTAAACATTTTTTTTCCAAGGGTTTTCTTTAAAGCAAAAATAACATTACTATTGTAAACCATGAACAACATCATCAAAAATGAAGAAATGAGAACAACTCTCGCAAAAACCAACATCAAATATATAATCAGTTGCTCTGATTAGGTGATGAATAATCTGATTTTGCCAGTGAATTCGAATCCCAATTTTAAAAATTAAATTTTTAAAAAATATTTATATTTTCTTTTAATTTTTATTTTATAGAATATTTATAATAATTTTGACTTTACGCAATAAATACAATCACAATTAATGCATTTTTTACTTAGAGTACAATTTTTAGTATCGATTGTGCATTCAACAAAATTTTGATCATCTAATTTATTTTTTTTTACTTTTTAATTAGAATGCATGCATTTATATCTATACTATATATAAAAGTATGAATAAAGGGAAAATATTTTTAGACAAAAAAGGACATCAATATTTTATATAATTACATAACTAACATTATGATGTATTTGATGTATTTGAATTTAAATTAAATCTTTTTAAAATAATTATATTAACATTATGATGTATTATATCTATTTGAATTTAAATCAAACATTTTTTAAACAATTAGATTATCTAAATTTTGATTTAATCTTGATTTTTAACAATTTTAAATTTTTAGAACTGTAAATTATTTTCAATAATTTTAAATCTTTAAAACTCATTGTTGGAAATTTTTCTATTATGAGTTTTATTAATTATGGGCTAAATTGATATAAGAGACATTTTTATTTATATGAAACTTGTATTTTGCCAGGTTCTAATTTATTAGAAAGTGATTTGATCTCTCTTTCGAATATGTTCAAGCGTTGGAACTATCTTTAAAGATTTGGTTATGATGGTTAGAATCCATTAAATATTTAAATATAAAAATAATGGATAAAATTATATAATTACAAAATTTAAAAAGTTGTCATCAAAATATTAGATAATAAGTTTGTCTATTTTAATTAATTTTAAATATAAGACATTTATTTTAAATGAAATTCTTGTTTTGTTTTAAATTATACATTTCTTTTCATTTTTATTTTAAGTATTTAAAAAATTAACATTATAGATAAATACCGTTACTAATGGTATTTATTAAAACATTGTGGAAATATTGTTTAATTGTGTACATTGTTATTTATCATCGAAATATTAGATGATAATTAATTAGCATTATCTATTTTAATTAATTTTAGATATAAGATTTTTTTTTTTAAATTAAATTCTTGTTTTCTTTTACTTTATACTTTTCTTTTCTTTTCTTTTTTTTAAGTATTTAACTACTAAATCTACTTTTTAGGATAATGTACAAAATTTAAATGTGTATGTGTTTCTATGTATATATTACAAAAAAGTTAAATTTCAAAAATTAAATTCATGTTAGCTCTTATATCTGTACTAATAAATACCACATTACAATTTACGAATAACTAAAAAGAAAAAAGTTCATATCTCATTTTATTTCATTGTTTTTTTTTCTTTAGATTATAACTAATAATAAATGTCTATTTTTATTGCATGTGTGGATAAACGTAGTTAATATGTCAAACAAAGAAAATCCTCAAATTATTGCAATTAACAAGTTAATTACAACTATCATAAAAAGAATGGAATATCAAGGTTTTAGTCCTTAGAAAATGATCAGTTGAGGTATTTGCTGGTCGAAAGGGCAATGAACAAATTTAGAAGATTATTTTAGTGGATAATGAGGTTGCTTTATTTCATTTGAACTAAGTATATTGTTATTTATATTATAAAAAAAAATTTCATTGTCTAATACACTAATTGTTTTCAAAATTATTTGTATACAAGGAACAAAAATACAGGCTACAGTGTTTAATATTACTATTGAGAAGTTCAAGAATGTTTTTGAGAAGGGAAAAACTTATACCGTTAGTAACAGTGTTGTCAAACGTATTTCTCGTAATTCTAAAAAGAAGCAAACTATAAATTTTAAACGGTATCGGACCAAGCCAAGGATAAAATTCCTTTTATTTTTCCAAACAAATAATTAAATCATTAATTATAATGTTGATAGTAGACCTTCATAAGTATTTATTTAGATTTTGAGACTAATAAAATTGACATAAAATATTTAAAAAAATCCGTATATGAATTTTATTTGACTTATAATTACAACACAATTTTTTATTTGATTAGGTAAACTATAACTGTAGGCTGAATTTGAAGAAAAGAGGAAAATATATCCAAATGTAGAAGTTCATTTGCGAAAAAATTAATACTTTTTACATGGACAACTATCTGTAGCATTATTCATATGTATTTTAATGGTTACAAAAAAAAAAAATAGTTCTCATATGCTAGAAAGTAAGAAATTAATACAAAAAATATAATTTACATTGAAGTACTTCTCTTATAGAGGTAATTTTATATACATAGTAAAGCTTTTTGACACATATAAATAAATGACTTTGTTTTAATTATTTTTAACTTTAAATTGTTATATTGAATGGGTGTATAATTATGGAAGCAAACAAAATTTTTTGAGATACATTTTTTATCTATTATTTACGTTTATTTTTCTTATTTATTTAATTATTTTATATTGATTATTATTATTTAGTTATATTTCTTTTTAACCTTAAATACTTTATAGTATTCATATTATGAATATATTTATTTAATAATATTATTAAATTACGTGTTTAATAATAATATTAATCATGTGCAACGCACGTGAGAAGAAACTAGTGATATAAAAAGTATATAATTTTTAAAATTTTTAATAAGTTTCATT
>CATIWO010364990.1:0-21158 GCA_949673435.1 Macaranga tanarius | reverse complement strand
TAATTATTTTAGAATTAAAATTAAAAATTAACATCATCATAATAATATTCTAGTTTTGCCCTTAATTATTTCATAACACCAACCAATTCATCTCTTATTTTCTTCTCAATTATTTCACAATTTTATGAGTTATTCTTTTATTTATAAATTTTATTTTATTGCATAAATTACATATTTTTATTTATATTTTATTAGATGCTTTTTAACTTCTTATATTATGATTTATTTTTTGTCAATATATTTATATTGACATAAATTTATATTTATATGTGTTAGAAAAAATATTTAACATCATCATAATAATCTTTAAATATACATACAAATAATAAATAATAAATTGTTCTTATTGGTAATTTCATATTGTAACAGCAACAACTTCAACAGCTAATACAAATACTTAATTACTAGCAACTAAAACAGCAACAACAGCCGCTACCGCTAATCCAAATAGTGCTATGAGTGAATGGATCATTTTGACCAAGGAAATGTTTATATATACGGTCAGAACATGAAGTGGCAGGTGGGTGGGGTTACCACACATGATCAGTTCCTATGAGTGGGGGCCTCTAACATTTTGTTAAGAACTTTCCAAGACAAGTACTGTCTTGTCATTGTCATGGAATGTTTCAATTATTTTTCTTTCTTTCTATAAGATCATTGAATCTGGCCATCTACTAAAGAAGAAGAAAGACATGCTTTTGACCAGCTGCAACTGGACTTTCAAGATCTTAATGGGGACCCTAATCTTCAGTGAGTGATTGTAAAAACTGGAGACTACTGACACTTTTTTTTAAAAAAAAAAAATATCAGCATCCACAACCCACTGAACATTGATATATATATATATATATATATATTGTGAAACTAAGAAATTACAAATTGAATAGACTTATGATAAATATTATGCTAGCAACAAAGGGAAGTAGACATTCACATCAACAATGAAGAACATATGCATTATCGTTGTAAAGAATAGACCTTTGCCAGCTTTGACATATAATTTGATGGTCCTTTCCTTTACTTGAAGAACATATAGAAGCAAACAATCAATAATGAGGCAAAAACACCAAACACAGAGACTCTTGGGACAAGTTAATAAATGTTGTGTGTTGCATTGTAACTTAATTTGTATGCATGTTTCTTGTAATCTTATGGAAACAAAGCATCAAATCTTGATCAGGGTCGACCACATCAAGCCAATAGTGTGGGTATGGGTACACGTGTGTGGGTCCTGATCACCCACTTCTTGACAATATTATGCAAGTCAATCTGATATAAATATGTTTGTGTCACTACATGGTTGAACTCTTCTCTCATACAGTATATATCACAATTATTTGCTATTTGAGCTATTTTCTTGCAAATGGATATGGGTGTTTCCAGTTATGTCTTCATAATAATATATTTTGCAATGATTTGTATTATAATTTATAAATGATTAAGAAGTGTACCAATAGCACCAGAACTCGACCCAAAGTTTTGGACTCCCTCTTGGGATATATACCCAGAAGCATGATAAGCCCTTGGATGCTAGCAAGATAACTTTTTCATGCCTGTTTTCTGGAATTTATATCTTATAGTCTCTCAATTATTCAGTTCTAGATCTTAAGAATTAGCTCAATTAATTTAAATTGATAGGCCTTTTCTACTTCATTAACAAGGCTCCGCATGCAAACAAATGGCAAATGGGGCATGGCATCTCGAACTAAAAATAAAGCCTCCAAGTTGCTAAAGGCAACCATATAGATATATGTATATTGTTGTAGCCGCTATATCTCTTTCCGTGGACAGATGAGCATTAGGAGCCCAGAAAATGATAATACATAAATGAACCCACCAAATAAAAGAAAAAGCCGACCTCAAGGAATGGAGGGGAGGTGATGGTCAAAACTCAGAAACTGGTCCATGGAAGTTCCTGCAAAGATATTTAAGGCTGCCACATGCAATTGCAAAAGTTCAACGTAATGTAATGCTTCTTCAGGACTTGTCTCTGTCAAAATGGTCTGTGATAATGCACAGTGGAATTACAACAAGGAATCAATAACCTTAAGCAATAGTACATTACAACTGGAATGCATGTCCCTGTGATTCAATCATTGCTCAGTGCCGCGAACGCATTGTCATCATTTATATTTTTAAACCATAATATGGTCACATTTTTTCCTGAAAAATTTGTGCATCTGCCATTATTGGGCCTGGATATTTCTGTGTTTATAGTGAACTTTCAATGGTTAAAAAACACAATTTGCATGAGGCTTTAGCCCAGCCCATCATCTTTCATTTTTACGTTTTCGACCCATCTTGCCTTTTATTTTCACTTTTATGATTTTCCTAATCCTCAAAATGTTCTCAGGGTTTATTTGTCAATTCACAATTATTATGGTTAGCCGATAAGTGGTGATTGATTCATATGAACCGATTAGTAAAATATTGTCAGTTGTTATTTTTAATATGTCAAATAATCATTAAAAATATAATTTATTTTTAAATATATTTTAATACATTTATAATAATAATTTTAGATATACAAATTATTCAATATAGTATATATTAATAAATAATAATTTATTATCTTTAATTTATGTATTAACAAAATTATTATTTGAAACTATTTAAAAATTTAACTTTAAAATAAAAACTTTATTAATACAATTTAAAAAAAAACTTATGAATATAAATTTTACAACTATTTAATAGTTAATTATAATTTAAAGCAATATTTATTTTATTATGAATTATAAATAGCTAATTATATGCATTTAATTTGAAAAAAAAAATATTTTTTATTAGTTATTTATAATAGGGGTAATATAATCCAAATAAAAAATAAATTCAAATGAATTAGCAACTAATGAAAAAAAGCTCCAAATCAGAGGTAATTCAATATGTAACTGTTTTGGATAATAACAACTATCATATATTGATTTGAAAATCTCACTAAACACCTAAAATTTAGCTGTTTGATGAAAAACTTTTATCAATTCAGAAAAAAAAAAAGTTCACATCAAATAATTTTATATTTAGTATATAATTTTAATTACATATTATTTAATTAGGGGATAAGGTCCAATTTAGCCCCAAATGTATGGTGTGAAACTCTATTAAGCTCATAATCTATTTTTTGGCTAAAAAACACACCCAACGTTATTCAATCTGGTCATTTAACCCCTTCTAAAAGGTTTGACGTCTAATAAAAATATAAACTAGTCCTTGAAATTGTGCTTCTATCAAAATATTTCAAATTTTCAAATTTAATAAATAAAATTATCCTTAATTTTGTGTTAATAGTATAATTTTTAAGAAAAATATATTCTACTTAGTTATCAATTTTTCAAAATTAAATTATATGTGTAATGTAAAATAATTAAATTTAAAAATAAAATTTTAAATAGAAGTGATATATATGTATGTGTTTGTATATGTGTTTGAATTCATTTTAAATTAGTTAAATAAAAAATAAGTACGTAAATAATAAATTATTTGGAGTCTTTGCTCTTATTTACTAATATATACTTTTAATAAAATGCTTAATATTGAAAATTATAATTATTAGTTCGGTTCCAATAAATAAATTTTATTCTTATATTTTATTTTTTAATATATAAAAATTAAACATTTGTATAACAAACACTTTTATTTACTCATTCTCTCTATACTTTTTGCCATGGGTAATTTTTATTCACCTAACATTTTGCTAAGGTATCATTACAGTACTCAACCTTTAATTTGTAACTTAAAACCTACTCACCTTTGCAATGAGTCCCAGTAAAGTACCCAGGCTTAATTTCTGGCGACTAAAGATGATGTGGGGCACACGTGGCAGCTGATGTGTGTCATAAAAGTCCAAGCTGACTTGTCACACTATGACACGTCAATTTAATAGGACACATGGCGCCACATCGCTGCCACGTGTCCTATTCATTCTCTCCTCTTTAAATTTTTTAAAATTAAATGTATTTTATTTTTTCAACATTCTTGCATTTGTCATCATTTTCTTACTTTCCAAACAATTGCATTTAACCAAAAAATTAAATTTGCATTAAATCAAATTTAATTCATCCGCAACAAAATGGACTTTGTTAAAAAAAAAAAAAAAACAAATTAAATATTAAACATGCTTTTCATTTCTAATTCACTTGCACAATTATCAAATTTAAAAGAAAAAAAAATATTGGAGAATTATAGTAACCATCATAAATTTCAAAAAATAATAAAAAAGTAATTTATTACTAAAAGAAAAAGCAACATCACACAGTAGAGAGGAGCATATAACTATGATTTCAAAACAAAAAAATTCACTTTTTTTCACCCTTAGTCTTTTTATACCTGGTGAGCTGAACTATACTTAGAAGGACCCATCTTCTCTTTGTTCTCTAAAAGTTTCTCCACCATGAAAGTTAGCTAATATTTTAATTGGGTTTTATTCAATCGTACTTGTTTACACATAAAAAAGAAAAGACAAAGGAAATTTTCGTAAGTTTTTTTTTTTTTTTTTTTAAAAGCTTGTAATGGATGAAGAAACAGAGAAGGTGATGGCCATGATGAGGAAGAGAGGGGAGGAGGATGAAGCAGCGGTGGAGTGGAGACAAAGAGATAATATAAAAGGACAGAGGTTGGGCGTTGCTGCTCGTGGTTATCGGCCGTTGCTGCTACTCCAGCCTTCGTGGACGATCAGATCTGCTCTAGCCTTGGTGGATGATCATCGTTGTTATCGTCTCGTACTGCTCCATCATGCTTGATCTACCGGTCTTGAATTTTTTTTTTGGAGGACGGTTAGATCTATTATTGTTGCTGCTTCCTGTCTTTGTTATGGAATGATTTTTATTTTTGTGTTTGTTGTGAATTTTGATAATGATAATGTTGATGAAGATGGTTTTTTAAGTGATTTTGTTTGATGAAATTTTTTGGAATAATATATATATATATATATTGTGAATTGGGTTGTTTAGTTGATGAGAAAATTTAGGAAAGTGAGGAAGAAAAGTGTTTGGTTAATGAGAAAATCTGAAAAATAAAAGAAAAATATAGAAAAGAAAAAAAGAAAAAAAGATTAATAATTAAATATTAAGAAATTAAAAAAGGAGAGAGATATGGGTATATTTAATTTATATGAATTTTTTAAATTGTAATTCTTTTTTTATCATGTGTAATGCTACCTTATCTAACATGGACACATGACATGACGCCACGTGTTCACGTTAGATGATGTGTCATAGTGTGACACGTCAGTTTGGACTTTTATGACACACATCAGCAGCCACGTGTGCCCCATGTTATCTTTAGTTGTCGGAAATTTAGCCTAGGTACTTTAATTGCAAAGGTGAGTAGATTTTAAGTTATAAATTAAAAATTGAGTACCATGGTGATATTTAGGTAAAAGGTTGGGTACTATAAATAAAAATTACCCTTTTGCCAATGTTATATTTTTAATTTTTAGTTAACTAATTTAAAATGAAGTGTTAAATATGTAAATTAAAAAAAATAAAAATTAGTTTCACTTTGATTTATATTTTTTTTAATTTAATTATTTTATATTATATATATTGTTTAGTTTGTCTATTAATAATTAAATAAAATAATTTCCTTAAAATTATACAATTAATAAAAAATGAAGGACAATTTTACCTATTAAATTTTAAAACTTGAAATATTATGATAGAAACACAATTTCAATGACTAATTTACATTTTTATTAAATGTCAAACCTTTTAGAAGAGGCTAAATAACTGAATTGAATAACATTAGATGTATGTTTAAGCCAAAAAATAGATCATGAGCTTAATTGAGTTTCACACCATACATTAAAGACTAAATTGGACCTTATCCCTTTAATCAGTGTAATCTTAAATCAAAACCAGCTACTGTATTAAAATTCTGTACAATTAGAAACTATTTAAACGGATGCTAATTAGTACAATTACAAACCAGCCACTGACTTGACCTAGCGGCTAAAGCTCCCAATAGCATTCGGTGGAACTGGACTGGAAGACTCAGGTTGGAGTCTCACCATCCCACCTTTCCCTAATGCAATGTGGATAAAAAAAAAAAAAAAAAAAGAAGAAGAAGAAAAAAGAGGCTGTTTATATAATAAGGACTAAGGACACTTAATAAAGAAAACCTTATTGCCCAAAAAGACAATAACACCTTAATTAGACTACTACTACACTATAGTCCTCAAGATAATAGCAAAACATTTGATACAGTTTACAAACTGTGGAGCTATCAATAAACCAATTCTAACAGGGCCTAATTTCAAGTTACAGAGTTGTATTTAACAACACTCATAATAAGGCAGCCACTTGTAACCTGATCAAACAAAAGACTTGTGCATTGTGCCAATATTGTAAGCAACCATTGGCTAAACTTCGAAAATTCCACCCAAACAATCAAAATAAAGCAATTCATCTCAGCTCTTTATGCAAGTCGCAACTTTCCAAAATAAACAAAAACAAAGTTACAGTCCTGAAATTTAAAACCTCACAATCCAAAATCCATTTTTCTCTTGTAAAGCAACAATTCCAGCAAAATTAACTTGATTGTATGAACGATCACTTAACTTGATTGGGACAAATTAAAGCAACCGAAATCGACTCTAAAGACAATTGACATTTGATGCCATTTACCATCTACAGATCAAAGAAACATCACAGGGATTTGGGAGGACAAAGCATACCTTTGCATGAAGCCAATCCTTACATGAACCATCAAACTGATCTTATTGTTTGTAATCTTTATTTTAGCATCAATGGACTGTATTCTGCCATGTTCGGGTGCTGAGTGGACCACTTAATCAGAGAACTTCCATGACATTATCAATGTTGATCATCCCTACAACCACTATCAGTTTCTTCATTAGTTTTTATAGGGCTTTGAAAATTTTCACTTCTCTTTCACCCCTCTTTTAACCAAGGTAGGGAAAAGATTTATGATCAATCTTAGGTTGTTGAGAACTTTAGCAGCTCCTTCCCAAAAATAGGTGTTGCAGCAGAAGCTTGAATTCAGGACTACAGTATGGTAAAAGATCCACAGAATATGCAAGAGAACATCTAGATCAGAACTATAACGAAATCAGCATAGAAAAGGAAAAACAAGAACATACTTGACAATGGGGATTGCTTTGCTGAAGACTAAATTCATAAAGCTGAAACTTCAACAACACCTTCCAGGACTCCATATGTTTATTCCATACATTAAAATATGAAGAAAATATCATATTTAGACAATCTGTTCATAGATTCTAGATTAAAAATGCATTAGTAACAATTAAAATCATCAAAATTGTATAGAAAATATATGAATTTTAATGCAAAGCATAAAATTCTAGTTTCCAAGTGGAGCTGCTAAAGGTTGATAAATAGACAAAACTTCATGCTTGTAGATCATAAACACAAACAACAAGGCCACCTTACACTATACAGGTTTGACTGAGCAAAAACTATGCCTATTTAATGCAGAAACATACTAATTACAGGAAATAGCCATGCTAGAAAATCATTATATCAACACTGTCAACCAAATCTTCACAGGCATTTCTACCTATTATTGAGAGAACAACTCAGATATCTTTGAACAACAAAGGGCCATTTGCTTACAAGACCACATAGCTTCTTGGCCACATTCAGCATGCAACAAATATATAAGGCTAGATGACAAAAAGACAAAAAAAAAAAAAAAAAGCAGCAGCTCAACTATATAGTATTCAACTTGAAACTTGAACGGCCAATATCGGAAAAAGGTATATTCTACCTTACCAATTCCACAATATAAATAATTTTTGAAATAAATTAGCTAGTTGGATGACAATAATCTAACCTAAAATCATATCTTTTCATTTGGAAGGTAAATAATATAGCCAGTAGCATCATGAGATAGTCTGCAAATACATATCTTCTACCCTGACACAGACACTCACTTCGAACACAAGTACAAGGAAACTAAACAAAAAAAGAATTAAGAAGCTTCTACACCCAATTCTAAAGCATTAAGAACACATCTAATGTTAAAAGTGATGAATAAGAATTTGAGATTTTATACTTTCCTAGTTATCCATAATAATCTCAGTTACCCTATAAATGTAACTGCAAACTAGCAGATTTGGTTAATGTCAAAATTTCAGGTCTTCCCACAAACTAATAGCCTGTCATCAGATCTTGAGGAATTTATGTATGATTAACTTTCAGCAGCTAACTTCAAGAAAAAAGCTGCATTTCATAATTTTCTATCTAGGATTATCACTAATTTAAAACATCACTATAAGAAAACATGGATTCCTCTAAAAGACAAAAAATCTGAAGAAGACAACCTCCCGCAAGAATCCCTCACAGACACTATGTCAATGGATCTACGCCCATTTTTTGGGGGCAATCACACTCCATTTATTTGTGATCACAGTTTTAGTCTCTTTCCATAACCACCGATGGATTGTTGTCAACAAATAAGGGAATAAAAGATATGGACCATCAGAAGTGAATATAACACAGAACAGATAAGATCACGACCACGACCCTTGAGGGAGTGGATGATCACGCCTTGAGTTGATTTCAAGGCCATCCAATTTCAACCTTTAAAATAGAATATCAAACTTAGGATAAGATATATAGAAACTCTAGCCATACACTTGAAAGAAAAGCCATAGCCCATATGAGAACATTAGCCACCCACTCACCGCCCTCCCTACACATGACTTGGTTCATATTTTTCCATATAAAAACAGATAAACATCATTTATGTAAATGTTTGTTACCATTAAAGGACATCCATAAATTATTAATGGAATAAGATGAACAATGCAAAAGGAGAAAAAATTCTATCCACATGATATTAAAAAAGCAAGAAATCAAAACATCATTTTCAAAAGGAGAACTATACCAATACCATTGATGCGGCCTAGCTTTAAAACAAAAGGCTCACCAATTCAAACCCAAAAGTTTATATATGCAATAAATGAGAGAAACCAAACTAAAGCATAATAAAATTTCCTTTAATTGCAAAAAAAGAGATGGATTAAATCATCAAAATTCATGTTAAAACAAAATAAATGAGGGAAAAAAAAGAAAAAAATGAGGCAATAAATTATATATTAAGCAAATAATTATCAACATTACCAAAATTAACCCAAAAAAAAAAAAGAAAAAAGCAAAAGCCCAATGAGGAAGATACAGGCAGTACTACTCTGCTACTTCCCTTTCTTGAAAAAACAATCACCAAACCTCAAGAAAATTTTAACAATCAATCCATAAAGAATAATCATTGACAGAGAGTAGAAACCACCCACATTCTCTCAATTTTGATCAGTGTTATGACAATCTCTTGCAAAATGCCCTTCCTCTCCGCAATTATAACACGCGCCACCTCCTCCGCCGCCGCCGCCGCCGCCGCCAAATCTCCTACCTCCTGCTCCACCGCCGCTGTTGTTTTGATAACAATCTCTCGCTAAATGACCGAATCTCCCACAGTTATAACACGCGCCGCCGCCGCTACTTCCTCCGCCGCCTGACCAACCACCTCCTCTCCCAACTCTCCCATAACCACCATCTCCGCCACGACCACTACTACTATATCCTCCTGCTCCTCTCCCTCTACCACCACCGTAGTATCCCCTTCCGCGACCGCCTCTACCGCCGCGGCGAGATCTGTTAACAGCGGCGACGTCGACGGCTTTGGTGCGACCGTCTTCTCCGATATCAATGGAGAAGTCGACGGGCTGACCTTCGGAAAGTGTCCTAAAGCCGTCAGATTGAATGGAGGTTTGGTGAACAAACAGATCCTCGCCGCCGTCATCGGGAGCTATGAAACCGAATCCTTTCTGAGCACTGAACCACTTGACGGTGCCCGTGGATCTCTTGGTCTCCGCCATGGAAGCTTCTAGAAAAATCTAGAAGACCTGACTAGTAGTGAGATTTTGTGTGTGTGGTGTGTTGTGTTTAGTTGAGTGAGAGTTCTGCTTGCGCATCACAGTTGCTTCTTTTTGGGTATTAGTTTTTGCTCTTTTTCAGTTGGTTAGGGCAGGGGCCAGATGTGCGGAGATCGTACGGTTAATATTAGTTTGTGTTCGCATCCTACGGTTGATATGCATTTTCTGGTTTATCAGGTTTGACCGATCTGTGTCAAATATCGTTTTAGTCCTTATCCGATATCCATGAACAAGAAAATTCCTAATTTTCTTCTTTTTTACAATTTCATTTATTTATTTTTTCATATAGAAATTTATTAATACACACCTTAAATATTTTAAATATATTATAAAATAAAAACTAGTTTAACCTCGATGTTAAATTGAACTTTAAATTAATATAAAAGACGTACTCAGAATTAGGGGTGAGTATTCGGTAGGTTAATTTGGTTCAGTTTAGTTCGGTAATTCGGTTAATGTATTGCGGTTTTTATTTAAATTTGGTTTAGTTTGGTTTTAAATATCAAAAACTGAAATCATTTTTTATTCGGTTCAATTTTCTACATAAAATTTTGGTTAACTGAAATAACTGAATAAATCAATTTTTTTTTTTGAAATGTTTTGAATAATATATAAATAGTAATATTTAAATAAATTATATTTTTGAATTTTTTATTTTATTTTTGATATGTTTAGTTTTTTAGTATAAAAAATTCAAATTATTTTGGTTCAATTTTTTGATTTTTTAAAAAATTTAGTTCAATTCGGTTTTTATATTTAAATTTTTTATTAATTTAATTTTCAATAATTTCGGTTCATTTTTTACTGAACCAATTGAATACTCATCCCTACTCTACTCAGAATTTTCTATCAACTTATCAAACTATAGATTTGAGATCAAAATTTATCATAGATGAATTTAAATATATACATTTTTATTTATAATGAATAGTAGGAGTGTAGCTTAAAAGAGCAATCAACTCAAGTTCATGTAATTTTTAAAACAACTTAAACTTGAGCTCCAACCTAATTACAAGAGTTCACCTCGATTAATTAATGAATTCAAGTTCATTTAATTTGAGTTTAAACCTTTAAAATATTTAGCTTTGATTTGATATTAATAGTTGTATTATAAGAATATCAATATTCACATAAGATTATATATAATTATCAAAAGTATATAACATTATAATAATTAATTTATCAAAAGATAGAATAAAAGTGAAAAAGCCTAACCTGCATGGGACAAATGACTTACCATCCTATCACGGGTCAAAATATTGGTAGAGATTAAAGGTTCAATTTTTAACTCCCATGTTGATCTCTCTTAAAATATGCTGCATAAGGTCAAAGTTGAAAAAAAATAAAAATAAAATTGAAAAAGCAGCAGCAAGTCAGCAACCGAAGGGTGGACAACTACAAGCATTTTTATGATTGGAATAAGGTTCGATTTGACCCTTAAACTTTTTGAACAGGTTCAAATTACCTTTTTTTTTTTTTTTTTTTACTTTTTCAACAATTTACACCACCAACTTTTTGATAAAGGTCAAATTGACCCTAAAATTTTCATTTACACACCTATTATATGAGATATCCACAAATATCACAATAAAAATTACAAATAACTCTTTAATACTTTAACAAGTTAACAAATTAGTCAATACTTTCATAAAAATATATAGTAAAAAAATTAAAAATTTATTTGTTAAAATTATATTTAAACCCTTAATTTATTTATGGTATATTATATTATTAAATTTGTTTTACCAATAACTTCTAATAATTTTTTAATATTGAATTTTTTTCATTTATTATATTAATAATTGGTGTATTATATGGTTACTTTGATTTTTTCAAAATAAAATGTATTTTGTAAATAACCACATTTGGATGATTAAAAACACTCTCATCCAATAGTGATTAAAATAAAAATAACTATAAATCAAAGTAACCATATAATTTCTCTTATTAATTTGTATATTAATACATAAATTTTTAAAATAATTTAATATATGTGTCAAAAAATTTTAAATTTTTTAATATTTTGCATGACATATGATAGTTCATTAAAATATTTTAAAATAAATTTTTATAATAGTTTATTAAAATGCCATACAAATAAAAAAAATTAAAATTTTGATATATAATGTTAAAATATTTTAAAATTTTATGTATTCATATACAAATTAATAGTATAATAAATGAAATAAATTTTAATATTTCAAAAATTATTAAAAGTTATTGGTGACTAAATAAATTTGTCTAATAATATAATATATCATAAATGAATTACGGGCTTCAATATAATTTTAAAAAATAAAATTTTAATTTTTTACTAAATATTTTTATGAAAGTATGAACTGATTTGTTAACTAGCTAAAGTATCAGGGAGTTATTTGTAATTTTTATTGTGATATTTGTATACAGCTCAGATAATAGGGGTGTAAATAAAATTTTAAAGGTCAATTTAACCTTTAATGAAAAATTGAGGGGGTAAATTATTAAAAAAGGTAAAAAAAGGTCCATTTGAACATTAATAAAAAGTTTAAGGGCAAATTGAACCTTATTCCTTTATGATTTTGCTGCGCATTTTTATGGAGCTTGAGCTTAGTTGCAGCCCCAACGTCATGGATCACGCGGTTCTTGGCCCAACTCAATGAAATATCAACAATATGACGCTGTCCCGCTGTAACAAAAAATATATATATATATATATATATATATTTTATATCAGGCCCTAGTGGGCCCTAAAAAGGCAGGAGAACGGAATCGAACCTCTGCCCTTCAACCTGAATGTCCCCACCCTTGGATCTCTATTGCTTAGATCTCTATTTTTTTTTTTAACAGTTTTAAGTCCTAGAGGCTTGTGGGAGAGCGGAGAGGGAAGGGGATCAAACCTCCGCCCTTTACCTGGATAGAGGACACAATGCAAGAGAAATCTCCCACATGGAAGGGGCACCAATAGAATTCAAACCCCCACTGATGAGTAGCTTTGGCAGCTGCTTTGCCACCAGGCCAAGAGGGCCTGGTCTTGGATCTCTATTGATTACTTGCTATGTTTAGACTATTAATTTAGATATATTATTTTTTATTTTAAAATTTTGACTTTTAATTGATTTTCATTTTCATATTCCAAAAAAACTTGGACCGCAAGTTTCCACCTCTAAGAAGTAAAATCGATATGACGAATATTGTTAAAAAAAAAAAAAGTCCAAGGGTGCAAGAAACATGAAATAAAATGGGAAAAGAAGAAAAGAGAGTAAGAAACAAAGGAAGATGAATGGAGGTTATTAAAAGAGAGAAGCGGCAAGTCAAATGATTAGGACATGCGTGGCTGAAACATTAAATTCCAACTTATGAACTGAGAAATTTTGGGGTTTAAGTACGAATTCTGAATAATTTATAACCGTAGGAAAATTTATGAATGCTCAATTATTTGTATAATAAAAAAAAAGAGGTGCATAAATGGGATTGGAATTTGCAGTCGCTCTACGATGATACTATAGAAAGTCATGTCATGTTTTATATGTAGTACTTATATGCATTCATAAACTAGAACAATTGAATATATATATATATATATATATATATATATATATAATTAAATAAATAATTTTAATAGAATAACAATTAAATAAATTAAAAATAAAACATATTACACTAATTTTATTTTTTTTAAAAATTTTTTGTTGCATAATTTCTTAGTTATAAATATAATAACATTATTTTGAGAATTATTAAGTTAGCATTAAAGTACGTGTAATAATTTTTTAATTAAAAGTAATGCTAAATGACTTCCATTTTTTTTAAAAAAAAATTTTAAAATTAATTTTTTGAGATTAAAATTTTTTTGAAAGAAATAAATTAAAATTTTTAATGGTTTGAAAACAAGTTACTTGAATAATTTGAGGTAAAAAAATATGTAATATAAATAAAAATATCAAATGACACAAAGTTACCTTACACTTTTAAAACTCAAATATATATATATATCACGATTAAGGTTAATATTTATTAGTCAGATTAAAAAATGACATTTCTTTTTTTATTATTTATTTTGTGAAGAGAAATTAACATTTTTTTAATATAAAAGAGTTATATTAAATAAGTTACTTAAAATAGAAGTTTATTAACCTTTTTTGAAATTAAATTAAAATTTTGAATTGAAAAAAATATATATATTTTTACAATTTTTAATTTTACTATTATAATATTTAATAATATCGTTTAATTAAATATTTAAATCGATAATTTTTTTTTGAAACAATCGATAAATTTTTTTAAAAAAGTACTTTTAGCATATATACTTTAAAGTACAAGCATCTAATTTTAAGTAGTATATTGGCATAGAAATACTTAATTAGGTAATGGAACACTAATATATACTTTTCAAATTCTAATCAAATTTCAAAAGCCAAATAAATAGAAGGCGCAGAAAATGAATAAATAAATAAATGGAGAGTCATAGGCAGAGTCAGACTTGGAGAGGAGAGACAGCTAACTAAGACACGTACCATTCTCGTATTTATTGATTTTGATCTCTAAAAAGCTGTTGCAACTCTCCGCCATTGCCGCTAGTCTCAAGCTTGTGACTTATTTATTAGACCTACGTCTTCACAACGACATCTCTATCCTGCTTCACTCTCTTATCTCGTCTCTTTATTTTACTCTTCAAAATACCAAGAAAATAAAAAATATATATATAACAGCGGATTTTTATTTTGGGTATTTTTGGCGGGTGATTTCTTTCTACCATTGGAAGCTTCATCATCGGTAATTAATTTCTAAGGTTATTTCCGTTATTACCATTTTTTTTTTCAAACTTTAATTTCGTTTCCCAGCTGTGTCTGTGACTGTGTGTACGCTCCATCTCTCTTTCTCGCGATTTTCAGGTGCAGTCAACTTGTATCTTTAGATTGTGAATTTCTGCATGTTATTGTATTGTAGTGTAGAGTTGCACGCACGCACGGCATGAACTCATTGTGATTATTCTTCCTCTGTAGCCATTGGGTTCATATACATATATTGCTGTTATTCTTTATCATCTTTCAGTTTTTGAAAGACCCTTTTAGCTATTGATCCCTCTTTTTTATACGTCTCTTTTGTGTGTACGTATAAAATCTTTCTTTTTTATTTACATTGCGGTCTGGTGTTCTCAAAATATCATTTTTTCTCTGGGAAAAAATTCAATTCTTTCATTACAATTACATCTCTGCTTTTCTCTGATTTCTACTCTGAATCTGGCTTCCCACAGGTACCTCTCTCTTTCTCGCTCGTGATTCTGTTTGTTTGGATATAAACTTTTTTGTTTTATAGATTTTCCGGGAAAATGAAAATTGTACTTTCAATTTTTTTGGGGGGTATAATTTTAAAGCAATAATATTTGTTTTTGGGTTCTCGTGAGGTATTATTTGTTTTTTTTTTCAGCTGAAACTAATTTCCGTCAAGCCAAGCGGAGATTTTTATTTTAATTTTCATTTTCTAATTTGAAAATAATTTGTGTGTTGATTGTTATTAGGATTTAATTTTGTGTTCTTTTTCATCATTTCTTTAATTATTTTGGTTAATTACTATGATCTCCTCTTTACGGAGATGGGGACTGTATACAGTTTCTTATTAAACTTAATTTACCATAACCGTTTAGTTATTCATGCTGTTCCTTTATTTTGTTTATATGATCAATCAACTTTTACAAAAAAGTTCTTCTTTTTTAATGATTTCTTATTAAAGTTGTTTATTGAACACGTATCATGGATTCTTTTTAAGCTTACATCCAATCCAATGAATAGATTGGGGATCTTTTGTCTTTTGTTTTTGTTTGTTTTGCCTTGCTAGTGGAGGAGGAAGAGGAGGACACATCTTAGAACTGTGGAAAAGTAAACTTTTTGTGCTCTCCTTGTTGTAATATGGGGCTTAAAGCAATTAAATTGAGTTGCCTTATGTTCGCTGTTTAAGGTCTAGAACTAGAAGTGCGTTATAGTTATGTTTGATTTGTGGGATCCACCTGTTTTGTTTGGAAAATTGTTCAAAACTACTACATGACAATTGTTATCGATTTTGGGAATGAGATATTGATGCTAACTTAACCTATTAAATTATTTATCCCCAAGTTTTTATATACTATTTTCATTTGTTGGGACCTTTGCTTGAGACGAAACATGTGATATTTAATTTATTGGCATCCATCTTGATTACTACCATAGGCTATTTAATTATTGAAGCCCATGTGATCACACCCTCTGTGTCTATATGGAAGTTAGTTATCAGGAAGACATTTCTCCACACATTCAAGAAAGAGTAATTTAGGCACCTTTGACCTTCTGATTGTTGCTTTCTACAAATTAAATTTATAATCTTTGGCTGATGTATTATGCAAGAGTGTACATGTAATATTTTTTAATTTTCTCTTTGTAAGGAAAGCAGAAAGCAACTACACAAAATAATTGCCTTTTGCTTTTCAAAGAAACTAAAAATCATCTTGATTTTGATGTTTATCTCTTGCTTTCAAAATAAGAACAAAAGAAAATAAATAGATGAATAAATATTTAGGGAAGCACGCTGACCAAACCGAGCATGTGTACTCCCTGAGGATTGAATCTGATAGACATAGCATTTCTTATGTGAATTATTTTTGAATATCACCAATATCGCTGCATTTTCAAGTATGATTGTGCCATATGAGTTAAAAATTAATCAATGCTGTTAATAGTTTCAGGTTACCTAGTTTTCCTGCACACTTTCTTTATTTATTTAAATTACCTAGTGAGTGCTATGCTATTCCTGTGTTTTTGTTAGCTTTGGATTTGCTGGGATTCATCTTATCAGTTTATACAAAGCATGGTTGGCCTGTGCCTGTTACCTGTTTCTGAAATATCATCTACCTATTAAGTTATTCTTAGTTATAAGTTATAACATTAAGCTCTGATGGTATGACCAGAATATTTGGCTTCAGTTTTTGTTCATTTTGCATGTAACTATTTTGTGTCGCTATGTTACATATAGTGATGTGCTAGAGGAGGCAAAATCTGTGCTTTATCAATTAGTCTTCATGTTTCTGGAAAAATCTATTCAAATTGCAATACATGTTCTTATATTTGCCTATGTTAGTTTTTTTGTACAAGTTCAGCGGTTGATTTTTTCTGACTTACTAAGTTGCAAGAAAATAGCACTATCATCTTCATCCTCAGCTGCATCTCTTTCTTGTCATATCTTCTTGGTTTTAGAATCAATGTTTTGATATCACCTACTTCTGAGGATATTCTATGATTAATGAAACCTTGTAATCTGGCTCAGGGTCATGGAGCTTGGGAATAATGATTCTGTATCCAATCCCATTGAATTGCTTGGTAGAACAAGCATTATGGGATCTTCTCTACGAAGGCGTTCTTTAAGCTTGTCACGCACTGTTCCTTCTCAAATAGATGAGGATATTGAAAGTGAAAATGTTTCAGAGGCAGGTGATATTGGGGATAGGGCTCTTCATAGCAGCAGACACAGTGAGAGTGGCAGTTTCCGGATGTCGATTGATAATGCATTAGAGAGTGGATTGGTATTTCCCATTCCAGAGGATGGATTATCGCAGTCATGTGGATTCAGGTCTCATGGTTCTGCAACTTTGAATGAATCCCCCATGTTACCATTGCCAAAAGAAACTGTATCTCCTCTTTCCGCAGATGCAATTGTGTGCTCCAAGGACAAAAAGCAAGTGAGCTTCCTATTATTCTTTTACACCTGATCTCTTATTAGTGATTAGAACCTTTTAGCTATGATCTTATTCATATAGATTTCAGTTTTGATAGTTTTGTTTCTGGCATCATATGAATCAAACAAACTCTACTTGTATGTTCAGATTTATGAGTAGCTCAATTTTTATTTTGCTTCTCTATGCAGGACAAAGAGGCTGCAATGGTGCTGCCGCCGGTATTAGAGTATATATCATGTCTTGTTTATCTATCTGTCTTTGGGATTCTTGGGGTAATATGAATAGCATTCTGCTCTTTTGATTTACAAAGATGTGTGATTGGCATGTTGAATGCTTAATTTAGAAATACGTAGGCTTCTGTTTTAGAAAAGATTCTAGCTAGTAAGCATATGCCAGTAGACAATTGGTAACTAGAGAGTCAGAGGCCATTAGTAATGTGCAAAGCAAAGTTAAAATAAGGCTGAATTTTCATTTATTAATTGATTAAATGGCAATAGATAGAACTACAAAAATTTGTTTAATTATTTCCAATTAATCAAGTGCTCTGTTGAGCGCACATTAGACGTCATCTGTCTTGTTTGTTTTGGCTGAAATCTTTCTTTCTCTTTGTAAGAATTGATCAAATGTCATCTGCAATCATGTTTAGTTTTTACCTTTAGCTGATTTATTCGATCTACAAAACACTAATATTTGACATTTATTCAATGCAGGTTTTAACAAGATATATACTACAGAAACTCTTTGGCCCTAGTATTGCTGGTGTGACAAGTGACCACTACCCTTTGTACCTTGACCTTCCTTCCAACATGGTCATTCACTCTCTCTCTTTCTCTCTCTCTCTCTCTTACACGTACACAGTGCTATGTGCACACCTACACATATTCATTTCTCTTTCCCTCATATTTGACCTTATTAATGTGTTCAGTTGCAGTGCTAAGATTCTTTATTTTTTAGTGGAATAGATGTCCAGGATGACTATTATAAATGAACGTGCTTTTAGGCCTGGCTACATGTGCTTCCACCTAATGCACACTAGTGTTTCTTTAGTATATTATGAGCTTTTTAATTGGTTGAAACATAAACAGTCCAGAAACATGAAACTGATAAAATTGACCAAAATGTGTATCTAGCACTTGTTATCAAAGAGTTGTTAATCAGTTATCTTTATAGCAAATTGAATCTATATGGTAATGAGTAGGAAAAATAACGTTGTTATTCTTTATTATTGCTAAAAATTGTTGCATCTCCAATTCTGAATTGTATTGGTGATATATTCTTCAATAAAAGTTGCATAAGAATTGGTTTCTTAAGATCCAACACAAACAGGGAAATTGTGAATTTGATCTCAAGTAGGGCATTGGAGTTTATCTTTCCAAATGGTCTCCTCCAGAACCCCCAGCCACTTCTGCCACCGTAATAAAAGAAAAGGGAGCTGTAATTTTTTTCAGATGTTTGAGACTTTTGTAGAATTTAGTGAAACTCTGTTGTATTCATAAGCTTAAATATAACAGCTTGTTTCTGCCATTCTAATTATGGGGTGAATGTAAATTTAAATGTCAGCATTGATGAATGGACATTGCTATATCCATGATGTCTTGCACATGGTGCATCATTAAGAACTTAGAATGTCAAATGCAATTGCGGGGCTTATTGCTCCAAGTTCAAATTTAATTTCTTGTTTTCACCTCTGATCATGGATTCTTTTCAAATACTATTATTAGTGAAAGAATATCTCACATGTAAATAAATATTTATTCTTTAGGTTGGATCTTTCTTGATGGGATGGTGGGGTGTTGTCTTCAAAGTTGATATAGCCAAAGTCTCGGATCATCTAGCCATTGGATTAACAACTGGTTACCTGGGAAGTCTCACGACTTTTAGCGGATGGAATCAGAAAATGCTTGATCTCATTGTCGAAGGCCAGTGGGTGTTTGCTGTGGTTGGTTTTCTCGTAGGTAAAATAATCCTTCACAATATTTACCTAACATTTATGGGCATGAAAAACTAGTTTTCTGTTGTCGTGCTTGTTTGTATCCATATTTTATCAGATTGAGAGACTTTGAATATAGACCAAAGTGAGCTCAATTTCAATTGTTTATTTGCAGGCTTGTTCCTTGCTGCCTATTCCATCAAATTTGGCATTGGGACAGCCAAGTGTTTTAAGTCACTTCTTAAAACATTAAATAAAAGTCAAACTGAAACTAGTGGCAACTGGAGGGTGGACAGCTGGAAGCGTCATTTGGCAGTTATGGCAACTTTGGTGCTTATGCTAGGGCTTTTATGGGGCTTGAGTGGAACAATGCTAAAGAAGGAGTTCAATAGTGGCAGCAGTGGAGCCCAGTTATGGCTGGCATGCTTAGTGGCAGCCCCAGGGGTGTGGATCAGGTGGTTCTTAGCACGTCTTAATGGACGTGGATTAGGAAAAGCAGGGCACTTGAAATGGGTCCCTTTTGGGACTTTAATTGCCAATGTTTCTGCAGCTTGTATCATGGCAGGACTTGCTACCTTGAAGAAAGCTGTAAGTTCTAAATCTTGTAAGTTAAGCTCATAAAATATGGAATCAAATGAAATGTAAGAGATACAGAATTAATCTGGCATCCCTGTTAATATCTTGGCTTTACCTTACCGTGAATACACAAGCCTTCACTGTTGTCTGTCCACCTTATCTCCATTCGTTGTTTGAACATCTATAATATTACCACACTTTTTACTTTTAAAGATTTATGCAGGTATGTGGTTGAAATCTGCATATTTACTGCAACAACTGCTACTGAATTTTGATGAGTTCTGTTCTGAATGATGCAGGTGCATACCAAGACATGCAACCATTTCGACAGGCATACAGCTCGGATTTTTGGGTTGCTTGAGTACTGTTTCAACTTTCATTGCTGAGTACAATGCTATGGAAGAAAGTGATAAAAATTGGAGAGCATATGCATATGCTCTAATAACAATACTCGTGTCATTTGGCTTGGGGGTACTGATATACTCTGTACCTGTTTGGACGAGGGAATATGGGTAGAATGATATGGTGAACTTGTTGCAAATCTTATCATTTGCGTCAGGTCAACATGCTGTCGAATTGGATATGCATATACTGAAAAATACAGTCTGTGGGGCATGGGGGCTTTGATGCAGAGGTGAGCCTCCTCACAAATGCTTTATAAAGTAGCTGCTGGCAACATCGGCAAAGTTTTGACTCTTTCTTAATCACATGTATATATAGCTTGTTACATTCAGTAATCCCTCCAAAAGTAGAAAAGGCTCCTGTCGTTCTGTTTATTTGCTGGTCTTGGAAATTTTCGTTTTAAGTTGGATTTGGACTATAATGCTAATTCTGAAAATTAAATCATGATTAGTGGTCAACAATTTGGTTTAATTGGCCTAAACTGTAACACCCGTAGTTTGGAAACTACTGTTTATATATTATTTTCTTGATATGTGGAATGGTATTATAAATTGTATTTAAGTGTGAATATGTACTTTTGGTAGAGGGGTATATTTGTTAAGAAAGGGTTGGAGTCAATTGTCATAAGTGGAAGTTGTGGAGTATTGAGTAATTTT